>APFE031134993.1:67619-119146 GCA_000404065.3 Pinus taeda
CTCCTTTATTTCTAATAAATTGATAATTATGTATGATTTTATCAATGATAGTTTTAATAAGTTGGTTATAACATTATTCACCATTTTTAGCCTCCAAGGTAACTTCCAGATTGAAGATTTGATTTTTAAAAGTGCCAACTCAGAAATTTGATGGAATAAGGAGCGACAGTTTTGCGGTTGAGATTCTGAGAAAATGAAGACGAATCTGGAAAATCCGGAACATGGGTTTTGTCCAGAACAGGCCCAATTAACAGTAATAGGGAATGGTTTGCCCAAATTTGGCTTGTACAGAGAGAAACGCAGGGTTCTTTGAACACGATTTTCTCATATTTGCAGTTGCGGCCGTCCTCCAAATCTCAGCTTCAAACCCAAATTCGTCTCGCTTTTGTTGAGAGATGAAAGGAAATATATCTTCTTGTTGATCATCTAGTTAGAATCAACCCAAATTTGTAAAAGAAATCATGTTGTAATTATCTATGTTGTAACTTCTCTCTGATCTTTCTCTATTTAAATGAAAACAAAGATCAGAGATGGGGATGGCTTCAAGAGGACTTCATGATGACTTTGGGGATTCGAATGATGGAGAATTGATGATTTGAATTAGAGATTCAGAAGCAAGGATTCATGATAGGATAGGAGGAAGGAAGGATTGTTTTATGCTGTAAGTCTCAAAGCTTCAACTATTGTAATGATTTCACAATTTAATGATTAATACATAATTTGGGCGTTGCTGTTCACTCTTTTCCTTCTGAAGTAACCCAGCACCGTCCGCTGCCAACTAAGGGCCTAGCCTCTGGTGGTACGTTGCTGCTGTTGTGTATCATAGCTTTACAATTGTTGTTGTATCATTATGCTGTGAGTTATGCGTGGTTTGCTTATCTGTATTACTCGGTAATCTAATATACCTTTTATATGCTATGCTATGCTCTGCTACGATTAATGCATTAATGGTTTTTCTCAGGAAATCTGTGTAATGACTCTGCATTGTATGATTGAATCTTTTTAGAGTTGATCGCATGTTTTTAGTCTAAACCAACTATTTCTATTACAGAGCGTCTGTACTGAATATCACTGTTATTGGATTCATTTGAAATCCCGATTATTGGAATCCGAAAGTAATGTTATTCTATATTTGGGAACATAGTCATATTATCCTTAATTATCAGATTACTATATTAGTGTGAGGTGTGCATATATGGTTGATTATTTCTATTCTATAGTTCATCAATGAGTGTTGTTCCATAAAGTATATTCCATCCAGTTTGCTTGAGAGGAAAAGAATGTTATATCAGAGTGTGAATCAGTTGGTTTTGACTCGCGAGATTTAGTTCTTTTGATTGCTGTTCCATTTACTACTGTTCCATTTCCTTTTTGTTGTTTCATTTTACCTTCTGCCGTTCTATTTACTTGCCTTTGCTACTTTGGTGTGAGAGAAGGTCTAAGGCTGTAGTGAGCCTCAGCAGTCGTTGCCTAGCTCCCAGACCTATGGTCCATGCTCTAATTTCCTTTCCATCAGTTTCTAGAGGGATGGGTTATCGCTTCCGCAACCTTGATTGATAAGTTTCCTTGTGTGATTTTATCCTTTGAAGTAATTTAGTCATAGTTTAGCATCCATCTACCCTTGTATTTTCTAAACTCTATACTGCAAAACATTACTCTTGAGTAAATAGCTGCCTCAGACTGAGTACACTCTTGAAATAAAATGTCGTCCCTGGGTTGACAATTAATGTAAGGTAATTAGGTGTTAAAAAGACCCAAAACAAACTGAAAAACAATTCCTTTTATGTCTTGTAGGAACAGGGATAACATAGGGAAATTTTTGCCAAATACCCCCACTACATCAAGTAACCAACCTTTCCTCTTCTTTAGTGACTATGAACTGGAGGAACCCTTAGATGAGAAACCTGATGTATTTGAACAACCTTTTGGGGAAGAAGAAGAAGAAGAACCCATTCCTACTAAAGAAATGGCTGAAAATAGAAATGATAGAGGGAATAGAGAGAGAGCTGACGGATCCTTCCCCATCAGGGAAACCAATGGGGACACTAAGATGAAAAATATGAGCACCTCTTCGCTACCTCATTTCCATGGCTTGACCACAGAAAACCCCAACATTTTCCTATTTGAGTTTGTTGTTATATGCCAAACCTATGACTATACAGATGATGAGGAAAAGCTAAAACTATTTCCTTGTACCCTCAAGGATGCAGGATTGTGCTGGTTCATGGGTTTACCTACGGATAGCATCACAACATGGGCTCATATGCAACAACGCTTTAACAATAAGTATCGACACTTCTGTCGATCAAAGGATACTAAAGAGGAAGTTTCTAGGATTACCATAGGCAATGATGAATCCCTAGAGGATTACAAAGAGAGATTCCAACTTAGTTACAAAAGGGCCAGGTGCAGACTTGACCCTGAGTCACTAAAGTTGGTCCTGTTTAGGGGAGTAAGGGAAGATCTTCTGGGTACCCTATACTTGTTAGTAAGAGGAGATATCTACCAATTACCCTATGAGGATATCAATATTATCTTTAGAAACCATTCTAGGGAAGCTAGGAAAAAGGTAGGGGTAGTCAACCTATGTTCAGTACATCCTCTTCCAACTCATCCATCAAGGGTGAAATTGGAAACATGTTGGAATATTTCAAAAGTGAGATTCTGTAAACCCTTGCCTTGAAAATGGACACTATGCACATTGAGAAAAAGCAGGAGGAAGCATACAGAACCTTGGTCAATGTTTGTCCTAGATGCACCAGGAGGTGTCCTAGGAATGAATGTACATTTAATTATATTGAACTTTTCTTAGTCTGTGAAGAAGACCACTCCAGATACAAGTGCCCTTCTTTTCCTAGACTAAAAGCTATATGTCAAGGAGATGAAGTGGTCACTGAGTAGCTCTTCTACATAAACCAAAGGAGAGTTCATGGGCCTAGACCATGCCATCAGGGCATGGAAGGGTCATCCCATGCATATTACAACCCAAACCAAACCACATCCATACCGTCTTAGGGACCCCCTACTCATCCTTCCTAATCTACACACCCTCCTTGGTACGTTGCATATTAGTATCACTCCCAGCTAGCCAACCAATCATTTAAAGCATATGGTATGCCACAACCTCAGTGGAATTCACCACCCAGTGGTGGAGACCTAAATACAACAACAACTTTATTGCCTCCACCACCTACCAAACCACAACTGCTACACTGTGCTGCACCCAAGAAACCCCAGATGCCTACCTAGCCAAATCCGAACCCAAACAATAGATAGGCTCAAAAAGTATACAGTGGAGAGATATCATATCTAGCTTATGCTTTGGAAATCCAGGAGATTAACCTGAGATCTAAGAAAGTTATCCTGGATAACCAACCTCCACCTCCACCTAGGGAGGTTGAGGAAGAAGGAGAGGAAAGAATTCTTAAAGCGAATCCACCCTTTCCTGAGAGATTAACCTAATCATTCTAGCCTACCCCAGAAGAGACTGAACTTCTGGGAGAATTGAAAATATATATATGTGTAAAGATTCCACTTTTCCAAGAAATAAAAGATGTTCCTATTTATAATAAGTTGATTAAGGAGAAGTGATTCAATCATCTAGGGAGGCGAAGAAGGAATGCCCCTACCATTAATGTCATTAGATAGCTATCTGACTTAATGTTGGGGCAAGTAATATATCTAAAGTATTTGAAACTTGGAAACCCTATAGCAGATGTGGACATCAATGGCACCACTATCCCACACACTTTGATTGATCTTGGTTCTACCATTAATGTGATGAGCGAGGACACCATGCTCAATATCAACCTCCAAGGTTCATTGGTGAAGACCACAACAATTCTACAACTTGCAGACTGCTCCACAGCGACCCTGAGGGGATTGTGAAGAATGTGATGGTCCCCATTGACTCTTGGGAGTACCCTGTAGATTTCCTAGTTCTCCAGCCTAAGACTAAGTTTACTCGCTACCCTGTCATCGTTGGCAGACCCTAGTTGGCCATTGTCGATGCTTAAATTAGCTACATAGTTGGGAATATGACCATCATGAATGGGCATATGTCCAAGTCGTTAGTCCTATACCCTCCTTCTCAGCCATCTCTAGAGCATGATTTACCTTTATGGTTGGAGGAGGAGGAAGAAGATGAAGTTTATTCCACCCAACTTTATACTTTAGAAACAACCATGGGAGGAGGAAAACATGAAGAAGATGATTTGATTGAACACCTACTCCAATGTCCAACTCGCAGTACATTGCCCTTAAAAGATGTAGTAAAGGAAACCTAGAAAAATCATCGAATTGACCTATGCTTAGCTGATTCCAACCCCCTCCATGTCAAAACCATAGAATTCAGACCTAAGAGAACCTTGAAAATCAATACATCTATTTCTTCTCTCCAAGAAGAGAAATTATGCAACATTCTAAAGGAACATCTAGATGACGTCACTTGGAGTTACAAAGAAATTAAGGGAGTACACCCCTTAGTGTGTACTTAGCACATATACATCAAAGAGGGTTACAAGCTAGTCCGAAAACACTAAAGGAGGACGAATCTAGCTCTTAAGGATACATTCAAAGAAGAACTGCAAAAATTATTAGATACATGATTCATTTACCTTATCTTCAATAGTGAATGGGTCTCTCCTTTGGTGTTAGTTCCAAAGAAAAATGGTAAGTGGAGGATTTTTGTCAATTACAGGGAGTTGAACAAAGCCACAAAGAAGGACCATTTCCCTCTACCATTCATTGACTGAGTGGTAGATGGCATTGCAGGGAATTTTTTTCTCTTTCCTAGATGGATTCAATAGGTACAACCAAATACAAATCAGCCTAGAAGACCGGGATAAAACCACCTTCACTTGTCCTTATAGTACTTTTTCCTATAGGATCCTTCCTTTTGGCGTATGCAATGCTCCTTCCACTTTCCAGAGAGTAGTGTTGAGTACTTTTGCTGAGTTAGTCCATGATGCGGTGGAAATTTATATGGATGATTTTACACCTTATGGCTATGATTTTCAAGAGCCTCTATCCAACCTAGTCAAAGTACTACACAAATGCATTGAAATG
Organism: Pinus taeda; assembly: GCA_000404065.3. NCBI lineage: Eukaryota > Viridiplantae > Streptophyta > Pinopsida > Pinales > Pinaceae > Pinus > Pinus taeda. The sequence continues at coordinate 72,687 of APFE031134993.1, forward strand.
AACCTGTATTTTAGTCCCCAAAAATGTGAATTCTTGATGACTATAGGGATCGTGCTAGTTCATTCAATATCTCGGCAAGGACTGTAGGTGGACCCAAACAAAATAGCTATCATCCAAAGGGTCTGACGTCCTCAAAAGCAAAGAGATGTCAGAATTTTTCTTGGGTTAGTTGGATACTACAGAAGGTTCATAAATGACTTCAACAAGTTGGCCTCCCATTTATTTGGTTTTTTGGCCAACGACTCTGAGTTTATATCATTAAAAAGTTATCAAGGGGGCCTTAGACACCCTAAAGAACATGTTGACCGCTGCACTAATTCTTCGAGGCCCAAATTGGGCCCTTCCATTTCATATTCATGCCAATGCCTCACACAAAGCGATAGGAGGAGTCCTAGGTTAGATAGATGAAAAATTGGCTTATGCTATCTACCTTATCAGTAATAATATATCAAAGGCTGAACTAAATTACACACGGACCAGAAAGGAACTCCTAGATCTTGTACATTCATTGAACAAATTTAGGCATTATTACATGCTATCAAACATTTGTGCATATTGACCATGCTGCAATCAAATATTCAATGAATAAACCAAATTTGAATGCTCAAATTATAAGATGGTTACTTTTATTACAACAGTTTGATCTAACTATTGTTGATAAGCCTAGTAAGGAAAATGTTGTTGTAGAATTTTTGTCCAAATTAAGTTTTCCTACAGGAGAAGAAGGAATGGTTGATGACAAGTTACTGGATGAGCACTTATTTTCTATTTCAGTTCTCTCTCCATGGTTTGATGATATAGCAAACTATTCAGTAATTGCATAGTTCCCACCAAACTTGTCCTCCAAAGAGAAGAGCAAGATAATGAGGAGGAGTGCCCTATTCACTTGGATTGGGGGCAATCTCTTCAATCTTTCCCAAGATCAAATCTTGAAAAGTTTTTTTAGGAGGAGGAAGTCTTTGACATCCTTCTAACCTGTCATGATGGGCCTTATGAAGGTCGCTTTGCAGCAAAGAGGACAACATTCATTGGCCAACTCTTCATCAAGATGTGAAAAGATATATTAGCTAGTGTGATCAGTTCCAAAGGATGGGAAGGCCTACTCCAAGAGATGAAATGCCTCTGTAGCCTCAAGTGACTTTCGAGCCATTTGACAACTGCGACATGGAAATCATTGGGCCTATTGACCCTCCTTCCAAACAAAAGAAGTACATCATTGTGTGCACTCACTATCTGACTAAGTGGGTTGAAGCAAAGGGAATTAAGCCAACAACAAAGAGAAGGTAGCTGAGTGCCTAAGGGAGAATGTGTTTTACAAAGTTGGGTACACTAGGGAGCTGGTCACAGACCAAGGCAGCCAATTTACCTCCAACATGATTGAAGACTTTCTCATTCAACACAAGATCAAGCATAGAACCTCCACTCCATATCATCCACAAGCTAATGGACAAGTAGAGGTGACCAATAGAGCACTAGTGGGCATCTTGATCAAAGTGGTAAGCAGCAACAAGAAGGATTGGGTAGATAGACTAGCTGAGGCCACCTAGGCCTATAATACCACCTCGAAGACCACCAATGGATTCACACCCTATGAGCTGGTCTATGGGAAAAAGGCCTTGTTGTCCACTGAATTTGAGTATAACACATTAAGGATGGAAGCCCAACTAGATCTAGATCTCAGTAGTTCACAAAAATATAGATTGTTCTAGTTGAATGGTCTAGATGAGTTCAAAATGTAGGCCCTCCTACATACAAAGGTAATTCAACTTCAGCGGAAGATTTGGCATGATAATAACATCAAGGAAAAGGCATTTCAAGAAGGTGATTGAGATTGGTTATATGATTCTAGGTATAAAGACTTCAAGGGAAAGTTAAGGACAAGATGGCTAAGACCTTATGTTGTGGAAAGATGCCATGATAATGGTTCAGTCCATATCGGAACCATAGGTGAAGAGGCCATTCCTTTACTTGTTAATTGAAAATGTACAAGAGACCATTATCAAAACAATAATTCATTGATGATATGAATAAAACAGTGATGGTAGTGGAGCAAGTTTCAGCTCCTACCCCATCAAATCACTGAGATAAAAACAAATAAAAATAATAAGGAATCAGGTGAAAACCTTCATGAGGCACTTGAGTCCCACTATTGGGTTGAAAACCTCTTGGGGTGGCCCAATGGTGTCAATATAAAAAAAAGAGAAAAAAATGAGAATAAAAAGATCCTTGGGTGAAAACCTCTCTTGAGGTGCCTAGGGCAAACAACTAGGATGAAAACCTCTTAGAGGAAGCCTTGTTGTTCTAAAAAACAAGAAAGATAAGAAAATGAAAAAAAGAAGAAGAGAGAAATCATGAAGTTTTTTATTTTGCAGGTCAGCAAGAAGGACGATCACAGAGCAAAGGAGGATCACCAAGGGACCTATTTCACTCAAAATTTATTTTTCCACTCATTTTCATTCATCACTCTACCATTTGTCTAAATTTTTTCCACTTCTTTCCTTTAGTTTACAAGGGGACTATGTTTTCTATAGGATCCGCTGGAAACCTACAAGATGATCTTATAGGAATCACAATGACCTAGAAATCCTACAGGAAGCAACCCTAAAGGAAAAAATGACCTTCTATGTCAATTAAATGGAACCCCTACTTCATCATTCCATGACCATACCTATGTCCACCTTCATCACCCATGCATTCACCATAAAAGAAAATTATCAGTTTCAAAAAAATAAAAAATCACAGTCTTCGGAAAAGGAAGGAAACAAAGAGCAATAGGGAGCATCACTTGAGTATTCCTCATTCTCCACACTCATATTCTCCCTCTTCATCCATGTCACCATCCTCAAACTCCCAACATAAGGTATGATTAAGAGTTTTGATGGAGAAGCAGCTACAGGACATCCTGTAGTAGTTTATCCCATAGAATACAAATCATAAGAACAGTAAGCTTCCAACATGATGATCCATGAGTAGAAGGGACTCCAAAGCAACATCAACACCATCATCTTCAACACCATTTACCTACACCAAAAAAAAATCATCATTGAACAATAGAAAGGGGAAGAAGAATATCATGCAACCAGTACACACAGCAAGCACCTTCAGTCTTCAACCACTGTAACAATGTATTAAGCACCATAGGTAAGTATCTCGCTCACTCTCTCATGTGCATAATGTAGTCAAAAGATGTAAAGGTTATGAGTAATTTTTTTATAAGCGAAAGGTGGCTAGTTAACTTGGCCACCTTCAATCAGTCAACAAAGACAAAATAATTTTTCCTCTCACATGTGGCAACAGTCAACTCAAAAACAAAAAGGAGAAGGACAAAAGAAGTTAAGGATATGGAAACATGAAGTGGGAGTTGATTATGAAGAAGTGGGGAATGATGAGGTAGTAGTGGGGACCAACGGTCGAAAAATTGAGATCGATCCTCAGCTACCAGCACACCACCTCAACCCAAATGACCATAAGATGAAATAATCGTTGTCCCCGTGCATTCATGCATTCACTTCCTCGATGATCGCTCTCACAAGTCACTCTCATACCCAGGAAACTTAAAGCAAGGAAGACACCATTGTTTTTCTGTATCGGAATCCCTATAGAATTGCACAGGAAATCCTGTAGGATTGCACATAGGATTCCTACAGGATACAGAGAGAGAGCCAACATGATAAGCCAAGAGGAGTTTCAAAGGGGAAAGATTGAGGGTTGATCACAAAAAACATTATGAAGAGGTATGATCTGTAATTACATTCCTCTTTCCAAGTAAATTGATAAAAAAATCCTCTAGTTTGAGTGAATTTGGCAGTTGTGCAAGAGAATTGTCCACATAGTCATCTAATTTTTTTACTTCTACATTTGAAAATTGTATAAACCATCTCATATTCTCGAAACCCCACCAACCAAGGTGACAGGAGGGTTTAATAAGAGGGATACCACTAACACTGTGAGAATTCAACAACACCCTTAGGTACTATAAATATTGACAAGGCATAATTAGATGGGGATTTTCGAAAAATTAAGGGGGTATGATGTTGAGGAGGCTCGAGATTTTCCTCTCTCCCTTATTCCACTCAATAAAGTCCATGCCACTATTGTGATAAGAAGCCTCTCCATATAACTTGCCTCTAAACTCATCGGCAGAGTTACCACAATTCCCCTAGGATTACCATGGAGGAAGGAAGACAAAGGAGATAGCTAGGTTTCTAAAAGGAAATTCTTCTTAGAAGGTGAGGAACCCACTGAGGAAAAGAATGGAGTAAGGAGAGAAAGTTTTCCATATCCTTGGAATGAGGTAAGGTACCAAATTATCAAATCGATTTCATCTGAGGGTACGTATAGTGTGGTCTATGGATATCATTTTATGCTTCTTGAAGAATTGAGATTTCAAGCAGAAACACACCGTCACCATAGGCTGAGCATACCATACTCCCTGCTGCAGTCACTAATAGAGTCAAGCATCAATGTGCAATAGGGAAATTCCCAACAGCTAGCTTACCATGGGTTAATTGGAATCCTTGTAGAAGATGCCCTCAAAAACCTTAGAATTCCTATACAATGGTCAATTTTCAGAGACATGGAGGCAGAGGAAGACATCAAATCTCTCACATATGATGTTAGTCCTACTATAGTGAAGAGGAAGAGGAAGAGACTGAAGTAGAGGAATAAGAAGTAGAGCAAGAAGAAGAAGAAACAGAAGGAGATGAAGATGAGATGGATGAAGAAGAAGATGAAATAAATGAAAATGAGGAAGTTGAAGAAGAAGAGGAGAAAGACAAGGACAAGGATGAAGAAATAGAGGAGGAGGTTAAGGAGGAAACTAATAAATATGATGAGGATCTAGAAGAGGAAGAAGAAAGGAAAGACATAGGTGAAGAAAGCAATGGGAAAGAGGGGGAAGAAAACAAGGAGGAGTCACCTAAGGTGTCTCCAGAACCCACTAACATAGAGGCAATAGCTTCCCTCACTGCTCGTAGCACCTCCATCAAGAAAAAATGCAAAAGATAGATGCAACCCCCCTTATATTTCAGGACAAGGGAAAACACAAGAATAAGGTAGGGGAAACCCTAAATACCAACCAAAATTCCCATTTTGATTAAAGACTCACCTAGAAAAAAGGATAAAATGCCTTCCCTTAAGTCTCCTATAAACTATGTGAGAAGGCCTATGACTAGATCAACCTCCTCCAAGGAAAAGTAATCCTACATGATACACAAGAGAATCTAGAGGAAGCAGAAGTAGTCCTATAGGATACTCTGCTGAACTTATAGGAGAGACAAAAATAGGGAAAGGAAGTAGGCCAGATGTAAGGAACTAAAGAAGAGGACCTAAATTCAAAAGAACCTAGCCCCCAACCTAACCTAGACTCCTACTATAGGTTTATTGAAGGAGGCAGGGTCACACCTCAAAAATTTGTTATTCCACTATTCTTTGATCTTGAGAAGGAAAGATCCAGAACTCACTGATGGATGCAGATCACAAAATCCAAGGGGGTGGAAGACATGGGGCACATGGAGGAGAAGCTCAAGGTGATGGTCATAGAGCTAAGTAGCTTGAGAGACAGAGAGGCCATAATGAAAAATCAACTAGAAACAGAAAATGAATGGTTGAGAGGAAAGCTGCAAGAAAGAGAGAATCAATTGGAATATATGGCCAATATCTCCTTCGAAGGAATCCAATGTAGGATGCTAGCTAAATCTTATCCCCTATACCTTAGGGAACAATGGTTGAAGTTCCACATCAAGACCCTAACACAGAGAGGGACCATGCCATTTCAAGACTACATGGAACTCATTGATCTTTGTGATCATAGCACACTAGAAGATGGGGCCAAGATGTCTAAGTTCTATTTTCACAACATGGCCTTAATAGACATGAATGTATGGGACCCTATTGCCAAGCTAGTAGATTTCAAGTTCATGCCTTTGTAATCATGAATGAACCATGAGGAATAAAGGGCTATAAAGATGAAGAAGATATTCGAAAGAGAGCAAACTGAACCTCTTACGATCAGAGCTGAACAGTAAGATCCCATGGCCCTCATTAGTACCCATAATTTGATTGCAAATGATCCTCATCTTGTAGCTAGATATATTGCTGCCCAAGAGCAATAAATTTCGCATTTTGAGGACATGTTTAGGCTGTTAGGGAATGAGAGAATACAAGCGTGCCTGAGGAGATGAAACACATTTCTATAAAGCTTAAAGATAAGAGAGTACCACTCTCCTCAAATATTGAGAGTAGCACTAAACAACACAACCATGTATAAGCAATCTATGCAAAGGTTGAAAGTCAATTGGATTGGACTGAAACTCAGTCCACCACTACTCTTAGGAATGATAGGAGGAAGGAAGGAAGAAGAAGAAAAGAGGCACTGGGAGGAGATAGAAAGGAAAGTAGGCCACTATGAACAAGAAGAGGAAATGACAACAGAGGCATGGTATGTCAGGGAGGCCATAAGAGCTATGAAGGATATGGATATCGATTGAGTTGCTCAGAGGATGAGCAACACTTTTGGTACGGGGGTGATGATGAGCCTCATCATTGGGTAATTATATGGCCCTTAATTCACCTCCTAACCTATTCAAACCAAATTTTCTAACAATTTATTACAATTTTTTAATTATATTTTGATTATAAGATGAGTTAGAATTGGATATTATGCCTAGTGGACTAATATGTATTGAATGTAGGATTGAATGAGGAGATCAAGGAATTTTGGCAAAAAATATGGTTAAAACTAAAATTGTACAAGGGAGAGCAATTTTATGAGTCAAATCCTCCTCATTTACGTCTCCCCCATTTGAATATCCCTCCATCCATAACACCAGCTTGTAGTGCAACCAACCAAGCCATGAGGATTAGAAGGCAATTGAGGAAGTGAAAAACAAAGAGCTATTGTATCTCGAGTTCAGGAGCCGACGCTCCCTGATTTTAAGGAAGTCATTGGGGACATCAGTTGTATAAGTAGAGAGACCTAGAGCCTCATTAGGATTCAAATTTTTGTTGTAAAACTCGAAGCTATTTTCAAGCACTATACTTGTGAAAGTTTTATTCATGCAATTTTATGGTTTTGTAATAAGAATGAGTTTTGTTTTGAGCGAACTTTAAGCTAACTTAGAGGGATGAGCTCTTGGGTTAGGGCCCAACCCTAGTAGCCAAGGCTCCTCTTTCTTGTATCTCTACGTTTAGATTAGTATCATAGCTTCATTGTTAATTTGCTTTTAGATGTGTTTTCATTGAAGGTAGTGTAGATTGGATTGGTTGTTTATTAGTTTGCTTCAATTTGTGCCTTACTTTAGTAGAAGGTTAGCAGGGATAAAAGGAGTACCACAATGTTGTTAGTGGGCATCTTGGCCTCATTTCCTCCCTTTGGGATCATGATTTGAGGAAGGGACCCTTATGCAGCCCCAAAAATACAGATTTCTATTTCTTGCATAAGCTTTAGAGGTTACTGTATTTAAGTTCGCATTTGATCAGTTTTGCAAAAGTAGGATTTCATTTCTGTCTCTTCTTTCTTCACTCTTGCAGTAGATCCCATTGATTCTTTCATTCCTTTCAACAACTTTCCTCATGAATAATGTAGGTAGTTTGTTCATTAATTCTGTTATTCTAACTTATGAGAATGCCTTTTGTTTACGTAGCTTTGTGGGAATTATACATGTTTTATGTAGAGTAGGCACTTGACGAGGAGACAAAGACTTCATAGCCAACAACCACTTATTACTCCATCCACCATAGTCATTCCTTGTTTTCACCATCACCTTCAGTAGTTTTCATCATTTTTCATAAAAATTCTTCCAAGCAGATTGAGCAAATCCAACCATCCTCTATCTTTGTTGTTGATTTCTAAGTGATACTAGACCACTCCTCACTTCATTCCACCCTACCACCTTCCCTAAGCCTTCCATCACCTCCAGTACCTTCCATGTTGCTCTCAGCTATCTCATGTAGGTTTACAAGGAATCCTGTAGGTTTCTAGTACATCTTGTAGGTTTTCCTGAAATGTCTTGTTTCGAGGTCGAATTGAGGGAAAACCTCTATGAAGTCACCAAAATCCTCGCAAGGGTCTCCCACACCATCTAACCATCTCCTAACCCTTCCACCTATCCTCCAACATCTTTATTCACCTGCCACATCACCAAAAGAAATGAGTTTGCATACTTGATTTTGCATGAAAAGACAAGAAGACAAAAACAGATTTATTTGAGTGCCTTTACTTAAACATTAGTTATGTTTGATGCTTAGATAGTAGCATTTGGTTGATGATAAGTTAACATTATTGCAAAGCATAGTTTCTTGGCAGTTAATTAGGAAAATGGTGTGATTTAACATTGAATTTCGATCTTTTCCGTTATTGCAGTAGAGTAGCTCTCCCTTAGAGTAGATTTCCCTTTCTTCCATCAAGAAACCAAGCTTTTTATGACTCCATAGAAGTTTGGCTTGAAAACCCCAATGGTCTCTCTCCACCTAAACCATGCCAAAAGGCAGAACCATCACTGTTACTTGTGTATATAGCACTGTCACCTCCAAGTTTGTACAAACCCTGGGTTGATAGAGTAAAGATGGTATCCGAGGAGCTGCAGCGTTCTTGCTACACAACTAGTTCTCATCACCCACCTTGACACGCAATCTTGTAGGTCTTCGAAGGTATGATAGAGGAATAAGGCCAGGGGCTAAAGTAAATCCCAAGATGTGGTCTCAATGTGAGTTTTATGCGATTGTGGACACCAAAGGTTGAATATGTTGTGTTAAAGTCCTAGGGGTTTGTTGATGCCTCTAAAATTGCTACATCAGCATCGAGGAAAACCACCCAGTCTAGACTTTAGTGCAACTCCTTTTCTTTTTGGTGTGGTGGCTCTGACTATATGTAATGGGACCATTTTCCAAGTGATATATGACTTGATGTGTGATTGGTTTTTAATGTATAACGAGAGTGACGAGTGCTCTATTCCAAAGTGAAAAAAATATACAAGGATAACTAAGCTATCCCTGGAATTCTTCTAACAATACAATTCTTGATTTTTTGTATGACCAAATAAACATAAAGATGATTTATTCATAACATAGAAATATGCATTCATATGATGATTACATTGTTTAATTACTGACATATATAGTTAAAAGATGACAATTCTAAAATATTCAAAAGTGACAAGTTAAAGAATTGTTTTACAAACATATAGATGTCAATAATACCAAAGTTGATAAATGCTAATTCACATAAAGAAATAAAGAGAAAACATAGATAATAGTACCATATGCATTTGGATCTCCTTTGATGTAAATCACATTCAAATTATGCCTTCTAATTTGGGAATACCTTCACAGGATGCAAAAGTGCAAATCTCATGAAAGCCTTCTTTGTCAAAATTCAAAATTTTGGTTGAGTCTTTTATAAAAAATATATATGGAAGTATAGTAGTGCAATCTCTGATTTAAGTCTTAATACAAAATTGCGGACCATTTCTGAAAACATGAAAGGGTCTTTAAATAATACAAATAACAACAAACTATGAAAGAAAGTCGCTATGCGTTGGTATAACAAAAACACATAAATCTGGGATTTATCATGAAAATAGCAGTGGTGCGGTGATCGAATGGATTCATTGAATTTGCTTATCTTCTTGTGATCACAGTTGAAAAATGGGGAGCATTGGCTGGACCTTTGGTGGCTGACTCATCTGGGAGTGTAACTGAGCTGTATATGTGACATTGAAAGGTTCAGGGATCATACAGTTGATCGCATCCATGATACACTTCATTACAATTTGCTAACTCTGTGGTTTAACAAGGAAAAACTAGAACATTTCCCATGTTAGCCTTTGAATGCCTCCGATCATTTTTTCTCTTTGCATCAACTCTTACTTCCAATGATGTTCCATCAATTTTACCTTTGGGAGTTTTCTTAGAGAGCAATCTGTAATTAGATTAGATAAATGTGGACTGTTGTTGATTAACTCAATCAGATTATTAGTAGCTACACTACATCTAGATGTAGCTCTCGCAACGTTCATTAATTGAGACTCACATTCATAAAACAAGATTTCCTTATGTGACTCATGTATCCTTGGTAGCTTGGCAGCTTTTCCCTCTTTAGAATCTTGCCATGATAAAAAATTAGTTAATATTTCATCTGCCGTCTCTAACTTAAGCCTTGCGTCCACTAATTTTTCAATCATAGATGCTGAGATATCACATAAAGGGACAGCCAATGAGATATTATGAAATAGAATATCCAATTGTTCGGACAAAGCCTTGGTCATTTCTAGGGCTTCAGTTCTGAATTCATTTATCTGAGGATATCCTTTGAATTGCTCTATCTGATCTTTCATTTGCACGATTTGCTCTTCTTTTGATTTCTTCTCCTGCTCACTTAATAGCTGTAGGTTGCTCAATACTTGAGACAACTCTTGTTGTTTATGGATGGCATGTTCATCAATCCTCTACTTTTCATGTTTTAACTGCTCATTTAATTGTTCATTAAGATGCCTCTGTTCCTTCAATTGTTGTTGAAGCTGCTCTATTTTTTATTGTCGTTCTGCCGATTGTGCCTCTAGCTAAATCATTTCTTAGTATTTTTCATTCAATAAATGGCTAACCTTTGAAGCCTTATCTATTGTCGTTGTTGTATATGCTTCGGCATACTGAGATAGTGTTGTTAAATATTTAGAGGGATTTACCTCTTCTCTCCATACCACGTTCATCATTTCAATTTGAGGAGTCAAAAGAGAACTGTGACCAATTTTCCTCTTCTTCCTTTGTCTTTTGACTACAACCCTGTGCTTAGGACTATAGAAGACATCCAATGGTGGTATTTCCTCAATTTGAATTACAATCTCCTCAGTGGGATTTCCAGGGATAATCTCTATGTCTTTCTGGAACTTGGGTGGGCCACTTGTTCCAAAAATCGGAATTGTGTTGACTGCTGATTTCTATGGTGTAGATACTTATGGTGTAGTGAAACCTTGGGATTTGTTAGGATTACTGATGATTGAATCAAACTGTTCCCATTCCTTGATTAACTTGGGATCACTATTAATATCTGTATCAAGGGGTTCACTAGCTGTTACGTGCTTCTGCTCCCTTTCTGGTGTCTACTCCTTCTAAGGAATCTTTTCAATTTTGGGAGTCTTCTTAGTAATTTTCTCCTCTTTGTGGGCTTGAGGTTGTTCCATAGAGGTTGTACTCAATAAGTCCAGAGGAAGTGTTTCCAATATCTGAGCCCTGAGCCTATAGAATTCCTCTAGTCCTTCTGCTCCTAATTTGATGTTGGCCATATGTTTGACCTAAGAAAATACTTCTGAAGAAACAAACAAGTCATCAAATTTGTCCTCCTCATGATCAAATTTGGTGATTTTAGCCTAAGAGGTAAAATTGTAGGCAACCTTTCTAGGATCGTACTGCCTTTCTGGGATAGTTGCAAGTTTTAACAACTTTATTTTCTCGGCCTCCTTCTCTGCATGTTTGAAATAATGCAAAGTAAAAGCACCGCATTGAAGAGGAAATGTCAGCCACATGTGCTTTTTAGAATCCCTAAGGGTCTTTGACATCCGTACAACTATTATTTGATGTGTTATTTCCCTGGCCAATAGTTTATCATGGATTTACAGAGGAAGTACATGAGGGTTAGCAAGGCTGCCAAAAAGTCTTATATAGGTGAATATTTCTTCTTCAAACCAACTACCAATTGCAGTTAGGTCAATTGATGCTTCCTCGAATAACCTAGGGGTAGGCTTATTGAATATGGCATAATACACGAGAAGAATAAAACCATGACAAATTCTATACAAATGGTTCTTATAATGAGCTTTCCATAGCTCCTTATGAAAGATGTGAATAGGATTGGGATCCTATGGAGTCCATTTCCATCCAAGAATGGGGTATTTGGAATTAAAACAGATAGTGTCCATGTTGTAGGAACTCATGTAAAAGGGAGGTATCACCCGAGTAAATACAAACCTATTTTTTCTATATTCAAGTATCTCAGTGGCCATTTTATCAGGCAGAATATTTGCCTAGTCCATGATATAGCCATGAATTGTAGCCTCCATTAATGGGACCATATCTATAGAGAATTCAATACAGTCATGGACTCCGAAGAGTCTTCACATCATTGCATCATCATAACAATAGGGATAGGTCAATGAATCTACGAAGTACATACCCGATGTCTCGTGTTTGTGCTTAGTTGGAAAATGCCTCCATTGCTTGATAGGGTCAGATTCAATGTAATTTTCCTTGGAAAAAGCCTCCAAAAATGCTTTGTTATGCTACTTCTTCGGCTATGGTAAATGATACATTTGTCTAAGATCCTCTGCTCTAAACGACCCGAACAATTTTCCATCAATTGTAGAAAATGTCTTGGCTGGGGTTGCAATGCTTTCAACAATCTACCTAACCACATCATTATATGGAAACATTGTGGCATGCGTTGCTATTCTATGTAGATATGAGCAGGCCAATTCCTTAAGAGTATTCTATGATTTGCTTGTGGAATCTATTATAGCTTCTTCTTCGAGTTCTTCAGGCTCTTCCGCTTCTAGAAAACTATAGATACTCTCCTAGGATGCGTTTCCTAAGCCGAGGTAGGTAGCATATGATATCAATCCTTTATTGTTTGGTTTTGGTTCTTTGACTACTATAGGGGCCTTGGTTTTATTCACCTCCTTTCCCATTTTCTCTGGATTCATTAGCTCAGAGTAGCTCTACATTGACAATGGAAAATGTAACAGAGAAATATACCCGCTCAAAGCTAATATGAAATGAAAACAGTTAAGGTAATTCATGCATGATAAACCAAATGTAATTAAGTGTTATCACGGGTGAAATCCTCGAAGGATTCACCCTTAACTAAAAAATTAAAGACCATCATAACCACCAATCATAGTAAATAAATGTAATAATTACTCGTCACATCGTACATATGCTTAATGGTCCTTTGAAAATGTAACTTTTGATCCTCCCGATCAATGATTAGCGATAAATTGCAAATTGAGATCGGGAGGTTCATTGGTCAAGCTTAACGTTTTGGGATGATAACCCCAATTATGATAAAGGTAAGCAATATAATAAGGTGAAGGAATAATTGGTGGATCATTTGATTTATCACTTTTATGGTTCATTATTCCTTTTAAGGTTTACGCCCACTAATAATACCTTTTGATGGTCTTTTCTTTGAAATGCATGCCTTACTTTATAATATCACAATCGGGGAATTCAAAAGGGCTTTCGGTATGTGTTATGTGGTATGTGCGATCGCTGATTACGATTACATTATCGGATTGGAGGTTTAGTATAGACCTTTTGGGATGCATCCATGTTTAACTTTGCGATATGCAAATTATCACATCAGAGATTTGCTTATCGGGGATTTTCAAAGAAGGATATATCATATTATATCATAATTTAACAAAATGTTTTGGATATTAGTTCTATCGGGTTAGACCTTTTGAAAAGGATTTCCATGTGTTTATATAATTAAATCCAGGCATGCGATTATTATTAAATCATTGAATTCAACTAAGTCTTAAAAAGGGACCCATTTCTATTTAAAGTTTTTATAAAAATTTTAGAAATGGGGGGGTTGTTGTACATCACAATAGGGTTATAGAGAAATGAGTCAAAAACTCTTTGGTATTGTGCACTATATTTGGCTTATGTGCCATATTTGTTAGACACGGAAAATTGGCTATATGCCAAAGTTGGGTCAAGAAGGAATTTGCAGGAAACGAAAGACTTGGAAAAATTTGAAGGCGCTGCCATGTTTAGTAGCTCATAAGAGGAAATTTTTAATAAATTTGGATCAAGAACCAAGGAACACAAATTACAGAGCTAAATTAATGGTGTCTGTCTTCATAAAAAATTTCCATACCTGAATTTCTTGCACTCCTGATAGAATTAAATGACAAGAGTTGCCCGGGAATAGCTAAATATTTGACCATAGCTTAAAGTACCATGCTAAGGTACATATTGTGCATCAAAATGAAATTAATAGGAATGGAGAGCCTTGCTGTAGTGTGCAGTTTTACTGAGAATAAATTCTTAGTGTGGGAGACACTTAGGTGGCCATTATTTACATTAAATGAGCTGCAGTGGCCAAGCAATTTGATGCAACAAAAAAATGGAGAACTCTATTGTAGTTGTGAGATTGACTAGGCAGACATGTCTTATGCAGTATGGGAAGCCATGCAAGAGTGCGCTCTTAGGGATTGTTTGATCGAAAACATGGATAACATTGTTCTCTATGTAAGAGAGAAACAAAACCTTGTATTGAAACTCAGAAATTTTTGGGTGGAATGCAACATTGTTGAGTGAGTTGAGTGGAGAGGTAAGGGGTGTGTGTGCTGCTAAGAAAAGGATGAGTGTGCTCGTGTAGAAGAAGAGGGATGAGAGTAGAGAGAAATGTGTGGAGTATGCTTCCAAAATGATGAAGGATGAGAGTTTTTGAATGTTGATTGAATAAGGTAGGATATCTTAGTTGAACGCGTGATACTATAGTGTGAGTAGATGATAGAGTGTTGCATGGGCTGAATAAAGAGAAGGTTGTAAAGGAGAAGAAGGAAATGGAATTAGGTAGAGTGGCCACCAATTATAATGAGTAGTAATTTCCTTATTGGGTGTGGTTTTGAGCCTAAAAACCAGGGATTTGGTGCTTCCATAGATACACGAAGTTACAAGTTGGTGCTTGCAAAAAATCCAAGAAGGTAGTTCTTTAGTTGATGCTTCAGGTAAGCTGATTAGGTGTCTATAGAAGAAGGGTAGTTGGTGCTAGAAAATAATTAAAGGGAGTTGGTGCTTCTTGTGAGTGGTAGCTCACAAATAATTTGATGTAATAGAGTAGGAGGTTTTTTTCACATCAAATAAAAAACAATTTTGGTGGTTTTTCTCTTGAAATGGTTCCCACATTAAACCTCTATCCTGTGCATATGCTACTCATGATGTGTGTGTTCATTTTTTTATATGGTTGTTGTTATGATTTGTTAATGGTGTCTCACATTGTGAATTCAAATTTTTTTTATGTGAATTTATAATTTGGAATAAAGGTTAAATATTAGCCTTAATACTGATTCACCCCACCCCTCTCATTATTAAACATTGTTTTCAACAATCGGTATCAAAGCCTTGTTCCTTGAGGGATAATTTAACTTATCGAAGATAGATCAAGAGGAAACTTGGCTAATCAAACTTGGCTTACACTAGAAGGAGTTCCATTTTTGAATGGAGTAGAGTATGAGCTCTAAAGGATTATAATGGGATTCTATTTAATGGTCATCAATGAAGATGTTTGGTTGTTTGTAGAATATGGAGAGAAGAATGAGTTTATTGTAGTAGTGAAGGAGATTATCATGAAAGGGATTTCAAATCTAGATGTTGATAAAGTGAGGCATTGTGAGATAACAAAGGAAATTATAGAAAAATTGTGATGTATATATGGAGGAGCAAGCCATGTAGAAAAATAGGAGGTTGTTGAACCTTGTTTCTCAAGTAGTGAACCCAAATATGTAAAAGTTTTTAATCATCACTCTAAGGATGGTGAAGAAGAAGAATTGGATGAGAGGACATGCTAATTAAAAGCTAAACTACCTTCTTATGATGGATGTAAATAGATAGGTCATTTATCCTATAGATGTACATATTCCCACCTTAAAGAAAAAATTAATCATACATATAAAAGTTTCAAGGAAAACCCTACATTCATAGATATAGTTGATGAGGGTACCTTAGAGGAAGAGGCAAGAACATATCATGTCAAGTTAGAAGAGAGATCCCATGAGTGTTCATCTATAGGTGAAAATTAATGCATTCCATCTAGTGATGAAGAAGGAGTACTCCTCAAACCCATGGAGGCTTCTAAAGACTCAAAGAGGGGCATAGTTCCTCCTATTGATCCCATTAGAACCTATGAGAGGAAAGAAAGGGGCATAAGTGAAAGGATATACTTTAGGAAGTAATTGATCTCAACTCTAAAAGAGATCACAGAGCTTGTGGAGGCAAACCAAAAACAAAAGAAGAAACTGCAAGAATATGATCTTCAAAATAATGTGTTTAGCAAACCAATTGTAAATCTAAATGCTCAAAAAGGTAATGTCAACATATTGAATGAGATGTTGACAAACTGGCTTCATGAGAAATATTCCCTTTGTGAAGGACTACAAACTGAAGTAGTCTCATGGAGATGTGACCCAGGAATGAAAATTAAATATTTGTATCAATATCAAAAGTGAGGAAAGAAACAACATCAAGATAAGAAAATGTAGCAGTAGAATGTTAAGCAACAATAGTGAGGGGAGCAACTGAATAAAATTAAGAAACAACAAAGAATAGTGCAATGAAAAAATTCAAGTAGCCATAGAGAGTGAATGAAAAATTAGCAAAGACCCTTTCCACCTCTAAGACGAAGTTCTCAAGGAAAAGGTATTTTTAGTTTAATCAAAAGCCTTTTAATGGTTATTGTTTTTCTTGCAACAATTATGGGAATAAATCCATAAACAATAGATGGAATGCAAGAATGAAAAGTTTGATGGGTGGAAGTGACCCAAGAAGGCATAATATGACCAGGGATAAGCATGTTGGCAACAATAGTGGGTTTCACAAGAATATTGTCAGCTATAGAAATCCTTTTGCTCGATTCCTAATGCATGTCGAATGCTACAATTTTCGTGATTTTGGGCACACAGAATCAAGCTGCAGATATGAGAGGACAAAGCTCACTCATCAAAATATGCATCAAAACATAGTTGCTTGACCTTTTATTACGAGAATAAATGTAGGAGAAAAGGAAACCAAGTTTTTCTTCAGGGTTCCGTGTCAAAGGGACTTGCTGAATAATAGACGAAGAAAACCCTTTGTGATTTCCAATTGCAATAAGTGCAAGCTTATGCTAAGGAAAGGGATCATAAGCCTAGTTAATAATTCTTTGAATATATAGAAGAAACATAGTGGGAAGAAGGTCTGGTGGAAGAAAGAAGAATTAAAGGAGGAGTGCCCTCTAGCCATATGCAACCAAGAGAAGGCCCAAACATGGGAAAAGGAGAAATTGGAAATAAATGTTGTTGTTAGGACTCGACCAATGAAAGTGTGGAAGAAAAAGGATTACATGATAATCAGGGGGAGTAGATCCTCTATTTATCTACACTAAAAGAGGAGAATGATATCAAGAGAGGCCAAATGAGACATATACTAGCAGCAGAGAAATAATAAATAGAGAGGTACATCTAAAGTTTGGAGGTATTGTCAAGTCCCCATGTTGATTATAGTGTTCAATCTGTTTATTTCAAATGTTTTAACATTGCAAGAGAGAGGAGAGTGTACCCATATTGGTTCAAGGGGGATTACACAACAATATCTGATCTTGTGAGAAGAGAAGCTGCAACAATAGGACTGTGGAGAGAAAAGAGGCTCAAAGTTTCAATCAAATCCACATGATTAGTCCCTCGTGTAGAAGCAAGAAGGAAGATGCAATGAGATCACGAAGGAGAATTAATTGGCTTAGGCGGGGTTGCTTTAGTAGTAGTAGAAAGTAACAATTTTTAGTCTGAGGAAGAAATATTGTTGAGTAAATGAAAGGCTTTCATATTGGTTGAAATACCCTTATTTAATTTAAGTTGTGAATTTGACTAAGCCTAGAAATATTATGTTCATGATTTTTTTTTACATATTTTGAATGTCTCTTAGCTTTTAATTGGTATCAATGTGTAAATTGTTGGTCTTTGGTTTATGTTAAGTAACCTTTTTGTGCAAGTAGCCATTTCTTTTTTAGAAAGAGCTCTAAGAGTTTTCCATGTACATTGTTTAATTTGTAGAAACCTTTTTAGTGAAATTGGCATTAGTTAAGAAATCATCCCTATTTTTTGAAGTATAGTCTAAGTGGGAGAAGAGTTGGTTGATTAGGCTGCTAAGGGGAAGTGGGCAGCATATCTAAGGAAGCAACAAAAATGAAGAACAAGCCCAAATGCATCACTAATGTTTGGTATTTGCATTCAGTAGTAATAGCATGACCAATTTTGCATGGTACAAAAGAATTTGTAGAGAGAATATTCATCCAACAAACATAAGGTGACAAAAACTAGATGATATTTGATAGAAGAGGCAATATATGTTAATGGGGAGCATGCCATATATGTCAAATTCCTAGAGTAGAAATAGAAACCACAAGAAGAAATACACATATTATTCTAATGATTGATTCTTGTAGGTGCATTTTTTGAAGATGCTTGTAGATGAGCTTGGATGGCATACTTCAAGTATCTGAGTAAGGATATATCAACCCTTCAAGAGAATTCCACATAGAAAAATTCAAATCAATAGCTTGATCCTCAAATTAGTAATTGAAAGGAAGAGAAGAAGTAGCTTCTATCCATTTTCCATTGATATTAAAAGGTTGGAGTAAGCTTTGATGGCCCAAACATAGGAGACAAAGTCATTCATAGCTCATTCAAGGAGAAGTGATGAGGTGTTTCCATCAATTTCAAAGGGGGATTTTCTTGAAAATTTGATCCTGTTTGGATGGATAATGGCAACAAGAGTGTTAGCATTGAGGTTAACCAAATTACCATTGCTATTGGTGTGTCAAGATTAGGGGTATTCCCATGGTTTTTGTAGTATTTAGTAGAGAGTCATCATAGTAACAAGATTATTGGAAAATCTATAATACAATGGCTATGATGTTTATGAGTCATAGGCTTTGAAGGAATTTTTGTTGCAAGAGATCAACTCAGATGCTCTAGGAAATGGAATAGTTGGATTGTTCTTGGAAATATATATCCAATATTATGCTGAAGTTTGTAAATGACCTCCTAGATTAGGAGTTATTTCTAGTCAAAATTAGGTGCCTTAAGAGTCAAATGGGTAGAGCCAAAAAAGGCTAGAGGACCCTTTATAGTAAGTTTAAGTTTGGTGGTGTGGCCAAAGTTGATGAAGAAATTGCTAGAAGAACTAGGGGAGGTGACCATTTAAACACTGATAAAGTATGAGCATGGATCTATCGCCACACATCCCCACCGATGCATCAGCGAGATTTTGTCGGGTCATCATGCAAAAACAATAACAATGATCTGAAATTAAAAACTTGAAGGTATATGAATTTTTTTTAGGTAAGTGTATGGCTTATCTGCAATGGATTAAGTTGCAAAAGAACATAAACTTTAGTGTTTTTAAAACTCTATTTGCAAAAAAAGAATAGAGAAATATGAACCATACACAAAAACATAAAAAAGCAAATGATAAAAAAGTTCACTCCTCCCAGGATACATCTCTGAGTCCAGCTTCCAATGTTGGACCTCTTCAATTATGTAATATATAATTACATCAATTTATAGTGATCAAAATGAAAAAATAGTGATGGTAATGGATTCCAAATTCTCTAAAACCCATCTCGAAGGTCTTCTTGAGCTCAAAAAGGCTAGAAATTGACCAAGATATGGTTCCTTAAACAATTTATCATAATTTTTTTGCAAAACTATAACATTGACTAATCATTCTACATTTTCTACCCTTCTACCAACTGCCAAGGGACAATTTCACCTGGCGCTGAAGAGATTCCCACTGCAATTGGGGAAAATTTTCACCTCCTTGATTTCTCCAATATCCATTAAGCATCAGATATGGTTACATGGGTGCCATGTGGCCGAGCATCGGGCTAACTGCCCACCCCCACTGCCCTTCTCCGTCTAGACTTGGCTAGTGGTTATATAGTAGTTCACGGGGCCAGGGGCCGGCATAGGTCAAGTGCCACTCGATCCGCCCCTTCTGCCATCGAATACAGTGGTGTGGTGTAAGGCTTCACTACCAACCCCTTCCTCTTTAACTCCCATTGTTTTTTTGTGGGTAGATGTCACCAAGGATGGGGCCAAGCACCTCACCACCTTCCCCCATTGCACCCAACAATAAAATTTAAATATGATGACTTCACTATATGTGGTAAGAACTACCTGTAGCCTGATTGGTTAGGTTCTCGTTCAAGATTTGGGAGGTTATGTGATCGAATCCCACTGATTTTGTCTATTAGTTAAACAAATTTTTTGCCTCTCCTGAAGTGTCGCATGGCACCCAAGGATTGGGCCACGTGTCACTCCATTATTGGCCCATACCAAAACCCTCTGACCAATAAAAATTTGGCACCCAATCTTGTACGGTACAACCATAGGGTGGAATGGGATTCGTCCATACCACTTACAGTGCATGCCTAGTGAGATGTTGTCATGACAATATGGTTTTCCAGTCCACAACCCAGTCAACTCGGATGCAAAATTTTTAGTTGTTTGGTCAAAACTTTAGAACATCATAACTTGAGCATATGATGTCAGTTTGAGGCAATTAAAGCTCTGTTGCATTTAGAATGACGAGCACTATGATCTGGCACTGGTTCTAAGCAACTTCGAGAAATTTCAATTTTGAGCATTTTTCCAATCTCCTAGATCATTCCATCCCATTGGAAGTTTTTGGACCACCAAAATGTTATTTTCAGTTAACAGGTAGGTGAGGGTATAAATCCCACACCCTTCTAATCTCAATCCATTTGGCCTTACTTGGATTAGCTCCCTTGAGCCCCACACGAAGTTACTCTACATTGCGTCTACATGAAGTCCTTCTCCTCCTATAAAGAATAGTACCTTGCTACAATTCTTGTAAGTATTCAAGAGAGAAATCTTTTATTGTTCAAACTTGAACATTCTCTCCTTGATCTTCAATCAAATTAGGCCCATATAATCTTAAGTTCTCCACATTTACAACAAAATAAACATGCATGTATGTAGGTACAAGTAACTGAAAGGCATTATTACCAAACTTTTCCAAGAGTTTAAAGGGTCCATATCTCATTGGTTTGACATTTTTAACTTCTCCTTGGAGCCTTTCCTTGCTGAAATAAAGCCAAACCTGATCTCCCACTTGAAATCGGTGGTCAACACAATTCTTATCATATCTTTCCTTGTACATGGCTTGACCCTCTTCTAATTGTTCTTGTACCATTTCATGCACCAACTCAATCTATTCAATGAAGAACATGGCCTTATCTATGTCACTGTGTCCATGCACTGCAACCTCCTTCCCAAATATTAAATGTAAGGGGGATTTTGGTAAGTATCCCAAACATGCTTAAAATTTAGATGGCTGGGTCGAAGAATGCTTGGCTTTTTTCTAGGCATGTTGGATGAAATGCAAATGTTCATCCCAAAGCTTAGGATGATTGTTGTCGTAGCCACAAAGGAGATGTACTAATTTTTTGTTCACCACTTTTGTTTGGTCATCAGTTTGTGGATGAAATGCTATGCTCTTCTTCAACTTGGTGTCCATAAGTTCCCATAAATTTGACCAAAATTTCTCGACAAATCAAGAATATCGATAAGAAATAATAGAAGAATATATGTGTGGTCTATTCAACTATAACTTGCTTCCTGCAAGGCATCAAAACACACATTTTTTTGAAATGATCTACAACAACATAAATATAATCATGACCTTTACTAGACATGGGTAGTCCTCCTACAAAAGCCATAGAAACACTTTTGTAAGGACGGGAAGGAACAAAAAGTGGAGTATACAAACCCAACTTCCTATTTCTAGGCTTATTAGTAGCACATATAAAACATCCTCATACATATGTTGACACACTTTCATTCATACAAGGCCAATAATAATACCTCTGTAATTATTTCATTTTTTTTCCTACAACAAAGTGGCCAACAATAAGATAAGTATGAGCTTCCCTTATGATGTTGACTCTTTCACCCTATGGAATGGAATAACTTTCCAAGATGATACAAAAAATTATCAAGAACATGATAATCCAATTCTTCAACATGATTTCCTTGAAACAAAGTTTCAAAAACATCTTTGGAATCTTCATATTTAGTATATTATTCATCATAACTCTCATGCATTATAGAATTATGCTTAAGAATGACAAATGCACTAATAATAGGTATTGATAACATATCAAAAACTTTGTTGTATATACCATTCTCATACTTGATCACCAAATGGAAATGTTGTAGAAATTCCATCCACGTGAAATGTCTAGCGTGTTGTAGCTTGATTTGAAATTGTATATATTTCAAAGGTTGATGGTAAGTCTGAATAATCAGTTCCTTACCCATCAAATAATGCTTCCATTTATTCATGCCTTGTACCAAATCAGACAAATATTCATCATAAGTTAGATAGTTAATTACCACATTGCTAAAGGTTTCAAAATGATAACAAATAGGCTTACCATGTTGCATTAAAAATGCTCCCATGACATAATCAATTGCATCAATTTAAATCTCAAATGGTTGCTTAAGATATGGTAGTGCAAGAATGGGTGTTCTATTGATTTTCTCTTTCAATGTATCGAAGGATTTTTGGCACTTTCCTCTCCACTGAAAGACCTATTTCACACTTCTCAAAGCATGTAGTGGAGCTGCAATAGATGGGAAGTCAGCCATAAACTTTCTCCACTATTGGGTTTCTCCCAAAAATCTCCTAACCTCTATTACATTATTGGGTTTAGGCCAATTCACAGTGAATTCAACCTTTGAGGGATCAATCTTCAACTCACCTCCTCCAATAATATGACCCAAATAAACTAAGGAGGTTTTTCGCATCTTCACACCTAGACATTTTCAAATATAATCTCTCTTTCTTTAAGACATCTAAAACTTTCTTAACAAGATTGACATGCACTTCACGATTCTGACTAAAAATCAGAATATCATCTAAGTATACTATGAAAAGATCATCAAGAAATAGCCTCAACACATCATTCATAACTCTCATGAATGTTGCAGGTCATTAAAAAGCCCAAATGGCATAACTAACCATTCAAACAAACCTTGTTTTGTTCTTAAAGTAGTCTTCCAAATATCACCTTCAACAATCTAGATCTGATGATAACCACTTCTGAAGTCCAACTTAATGAGAGAAGAAATAACCTTTAATCGATCTAGTAAATCATCAATAGCAGGAAGAGGATAGCAATTATTTACCATGATTTTGTTGAAATATCTAAATTCAACACACATGTTCCATGTACCATTGTTCTTTGGAACAAAGACAATAGGATACCCACAAGGAGATGTACTTGGTCTAATGACCATTTTTTTAAGAAGCTCTTGAAGTTTCTTATTGATCTCTGCCTTGTACAAAAATGACATTTTGTACATGCCGATATTTAGAAGAGGTGAATCATGCTGCAACTGAATCTCATGTTGGATTCTTCTTTTACGAGCCAACCCTTTAGGTTCCTAAAACATCTTATCATATGTTTTAACAAATTCAACCAAATCATGCTTAAGTTTTTCATCACATCCTTGGGAGGCTTCAAATTCATAAGTATGTTTTGGTTTGATCATCAACAATACAAAATTATTACTAGCATTTACAAGCCTTTTCATTTGACCAACACCTACAAGAGACAAATTGATTTTCTTGTGATGTTCTCTAGCAATATAATCAATTCCATAATTAAAAACGTGATATTTGCTTTCATGGTGATAGAAAATGGCTTTTTGGTCATAGAATTATGGACTTGCTAAAAAAATCTTGCATATGTCATGTGGTATAACATCAAGCTCTACCTCACCAATAAGGTTTGCAGTGATGGAAAATTGAAGTTTACATTTTCTTGTCACTTGAAATTTGGCATTTCTACATACCCAACCCAAATGATAAGGTTTAGGATGAGGTATAGTTTCCAAGTTTAGTTTCTTGACAATAACTTCAGAAATAAGATGAACTTGGGATCCACTATCAAACAAGGTATCAACTTTGGTCTGTTTTATAATAACCCTAATATGGAAAATCTCATTTGTTTTTCAGTTATCATTTTGAGGCTCAATAGGCTTATTAAAAGAACTAGTTCTTCCAATAGAAGTTTTACCTTTAATTCCAATGGCAGTGATTTTGGTCTCATCACGTGAATGAGATCCTAGATCTCGTTGAGTTGTTGCAGCGGTCTTTTTTTGCCCCTTGTTGTTAAACTTGTTTGGCCTCAACTCTGGATGTAATTTCGAACAATGGCATTCATCATGGTCTTATTTTGAACAATATTTTTTTGTGAGTTTTTCTCCCTCATTCTTGATGCAGCATTCATTTTTCCCTTGCCTTTAAACTTCCCCTTTCGTTTGTCTCCAAAATTAAATGGCTTCTTGCTAGTTTCTTGAGGAACATTTTCCCCTTTTGCTTCTAAATGAGTTTCCTAAAAACATACTTCATATAGAGTGGTGAGATTAAGCATGATAATTGTATGTCTCAAATAAATATGTACTCCACCTATGTATTTAAGGAGAGTGTCTTGTGAAGGAAGATATACACCCAAGATTAAAGCCCTTCTTCTAAATTCTTGTGTATAACTTTGAACACATTGACCTTTAGCTTGTCTAAAATTTTGCCAACCCATAATTTCCTTTTGCATGTAATCTAATGAATAAAATTGCCTTCAATGCAGCTACAAAATCATTGCAAGAATATATAATTTTACCACTTTTCTTCACATCTTCTTGGGTTGTTTCTTCCCACCAGATAAGAGTTGAACTTTACAAATGAAGAGAAGAAAGATGGATATTGGTCATGTCATCCTTAATCCTTTGAATCCTACAATAAACTTGAATCTCATGAAACCAATTATCCATCTTTTGACCATTTACTTCTGCATTGTACATAGGCAATTGAAACCTGACATCAAGTTTTAACAAAGGAGACTTAGCAGGCCCTTTTGGATACCTTCGAGGAATATGTAAAGGGGATGAAGTAGAAGAGGATAAAGGTGAAGATGGAGGTGAAGGAGGAGGTGGAAGTGGAGGCTTACTCCTGTCACATCCATTAGCTTTTGGTTGATTTGAGCTCTCTCCATGCAACCTTGTAGTCCTCTCCTCAAATAAAAATTTCACCATTTCAGACATATCAAAGAAAGCCTTTTTGAAATCACTCTCATCCTCAAACATGATATCATGTCCTTCTTCATCTATCATGATTAGTGAATATTGAGAGGTTTATTGCCTCCTTAAACCAGTTTGAGTATTTGGTTATTCAAGCACTCCTTCTCGTCTTTCAAATTTAACCTTGTAAGCATCAGAAAACACTTGCAAACACAATCAAACCTTCAAAATAACGATGATTTGATATAAAATGGATTTGAAATTAAAAAATTGAAGGTCTATTAAAAATTTGCAAGTAAGTTTATGTATTATATGAAATGGATCAAGTTGCAAAAGAACATAAATATTAGTTGTTTAAAACCTCATTGTAGAAAGAAGAACAAAGAAATACGAACCATACACAACACAAAATAAAAATTGATAAGGGAGTTTACCCCTCCTGGGCCACATATATGGGTCAAACTTCCAATGTTGGACCTCTTCAATTATGTTCTAAAATATGTAATTAAATTAGTTTACAGTGCTCAAAAGGAAAAACTAGTGCTTCCAATGGATTTAGAATTCCCAAAAGCCTTTATCTAGGTTCCGTTTTCCCTCAAAAAGGTTAACAAATGAGCAAGATATGCCCCCTTGAATAATTTATACTAAATGCTCTACAAAACTACAATTATAGATAATCTTTCTACATTTTGTACCCTTCTTCCAACTGCCAAGTGACAATTTCACCTATCATGAGCTAGATTCTCACCATAATTGGAGAAATTTTTTGCCTCCTTAATTCTGCCAATATCCCTTAAGCACTAGATACAATCACATGGGTGCTATGTGGGTGGGGATCGGGCTAAAAGCCCACCCCTACCACTCCATTCCTTAATGAAATGGTGTGTGGTTATATGGTGGTTCCATGGTGTGTGGTTATATGAAATAAGTTCCATTGGGTCAGCCCCTTTCGCCATCAGATATGGTCATGTGGTGTCAATGAAATTAGGGGCTAGTATTAACTACTACCTCCTCTGCTTTAACTCCAATCATGGTTCTATGTATAGATGTGACTGGAGCTAAGGCCAAGCACCCCACCCCGTTCCCCATTGTGGCCAACAATAAACTTTAAATATAACCATTGCACTATAAGTAGTAAGAAATACCCATAACTTGATTGGTTGGGCACTCGTTCCATATTTGGAAAGTTATGCGATTGAATATTGTTGAGTTAGTCAGCTATTTAAATAATATTTTGGCCTCTCATGGAGTGCCACATGGTGCCTTAGGATTGGGCCACGTGTCACTCTATGATTGGCCCATACCAAAATCATTCGGCCATTAAAAATCTGTCACCTAGTCCTATACAGTTCTTCCATAGGGTAGCATGAGATTGGTCCATATCACTTACTGCACATAACCAATCAGATGCCAATGTCAGTGTACTGTATGCCTAGTCAGCAACCTAGTCAACCTCCACCATTTTGAGCTATTTGACCAAAAATTTATAACATCAAAAATTTAGAAGACAATCTGAAATGTTGGGCATGTCACATATATTACACTGTCTTAGTTCGGAAATATCTAACAAAATTGATCATATGATGTTAGTTTGAGTTGATTCAATCAATGTTTTATTTAAAATGATGAGAACTATGATCTGACGAGGGTTTCGATGAATTTTGAGAACTTTCAATTTTGAGCATCTTCCTGATCCCATGGATCAACATGTAAGGGGATGTCGAAATGGTCGCATTTACCATACCACTAATCTTGTGATCAAAAAAAGAGTTTGATTTTGACACTCCGTCCTATACCTCAAGCTGTTGGAAATAATATTGAGAGGGGGGGTGAATCAATATTAGTCAAATCAATAACCTTTTATTTTCATAGTCTGATTTTTATACGCTACTTCAATGAAGTTAACTGGAGTGTACACGCAATTGTATTTAAGGCAACCAATTTATATCCAACAAACTTAAGATTCAGTTAATTCATCATATGTTGATCTTTAATTAGTGCATCAGTACTTCATTAACCATATAAGTAGTAACGATGTGCAGTAATAATAGAAAAAACCATCACACATAAGAAACACACATCAACACCAAGATTTAAGGTGGAAACCTAATGCGGGACAAGAACCACCTACTGCTATCTTATTTTAATATAAGAAAAACCTATTTACAATATTGTATTGGTGCAGACTCATACTAGTACACAGGCACCCACCTACAGAAGACTACAACCTTCTCTCGTTCTCCATCTTCTACTGGAAGGGAGCTGCAACCCCCTAGCTCTTGTACTAGCCAATCGATTTACTAGTATGTAGGCGCTAGCCTACAAAATTTTCCAACCTTCACTTGTTTTCCAGCTGTTACTAGAAGGGAGCTCCAACCCCCTGGCTCTTGTACTGGTTGATATGTTTACCAGTATGTAGGCACCAACCTACAGAAGGCTATGATCTTCTCTCTTCCTCCAGGGACCACAGTTCATAAATTTTCAAACTAGATACTACTGGTACACAACAACATTATATGTAGGTCACATTTCATTCAATTTTCATACTAGACCCATCAACAACATTGAAGCTCAAAATCAATCACAACTGCAATACAATCATCAGACAGATTTATATCAACCAATCACTAAAACTCAATCATCAATCTCTGAATCAACCACAATTGAATCAATCAATCACTGACAACCCATCATCACTAAAGCAGATCACAATCAATCAATTTGAACATCCAAAGCATTGCCATCAGAACACAGTCACCATAACACAGAGTAGAATGACAACTCTACAACAACAACCAGAAACAACTACAACTTCAAATATCATATTTCATAATGTATACACTACTTCAATGTGCCGAACCAACATTTATAGATGCTTTTATCAATGCCAACCAGCATACATATCTATAAATATTAACTCATAACTTTGTAGCTACTCCAGAGTTCAGTCATACCCAGATCATAATATTTATGGAATAAAACATGTGTAGTATTTAGATCTAGACAATACATGATCAAATCACATAATGATAATTCATTTTAGCCTTAATATCCTAATTCATCATTAGATCTTATACCTCATCAACCACTAAGGTTCATCTTTAGTTTATATCAACCACCATCAGCCCATAACCTGCATATTTGATCTCACACTTCATAAGATATTCAATACTTGCACACCCTGGCCTAATGATTTTCTCCTCCTTATATACTCTTAGGCCTTTCTCAATACCTTTGAACAAAACCACTTAGGACCAGTACCTTGGATGAAATACCTAGGGTCAATACCTCAAACCAAATACCTTCTATCAATACCTTCGACCAAAATACATTGGACTAAACACCTCGGACCAAAACCTTGGCTTACCAACATGTATGCACTTTTCATCCTGTGAAAGTGTGTGTATATTTATATGCTCCTTTTTTTCTATTAACCCACGTGTATACACTCTTTTTGTACAGTGAACCCGCGTATGTAACTTAACATACTTGAAATGTCCCTTTTATTCAACTTCTTGATTCTGTTATGTTCCTTCATCCTATTCTTTTGTACCATGACCGTGTTACTTCTGAATAGACCTATTATAATGAGGTTTTCCATTGTACATTACTTCTAAATTGATTCTTTTGAACTGTCCTGCATTTTGTCACATCTATAAACACAACTACCATGCATTCTGTCACTTCTGATATCATTCCTATAGATTCATCTCGTTATGTAGATTCATATAGTTACCATATGCAAGCGAGTTGTTCTATTACAAGTGGGTCGCCATCAAGTATAACACATACATCATAATGCCAACAATATCCCCCTTTGGACTTGATGGCAACCATGTTGGTGTTGATTACTGCAAGCTGTAGAAAATGTTAGAGATAACAACCAACACCAAAATAGTCTCCCCCTTTGATATCAAGGGCAAAGGGAAGACCAAGATATTCTCCCCCTTTGATATCAAGGGAAAAGGGCTAACCAAAATGAAGGCTTTCATATATGAACAGTTGATTATAAGCATTTATCATTGCCCCCCTAGGCACATGCTGAATTTTATGATTAAACACCCCCATTGTACATGATGTGATGCATTAAACCGTCCATGCTCCCCCTGAGCACATGCAGAGTCTGCAAAAATATTTTCCAAAAGAATAACATGACTCTATGACTCACCTATGTGAGTTTGACCTTCCTATCTCTAATGAATGATACATACATCAATCTCCCAACCAAGTGGGGATATACCAAATTTGACTCATTGACCCAACTTAGTGGGAATATACCAATTGTTTATACATGACAGAAATATAACAATTATTACATCATCTTTCCCATGCATAGTGGGGGTATAAATTACATCATATGACCAAAAAGGACTCATCAAAAGACTATGACAGATAAAGACATATTATTACATCATGGGCCTTTATATGATCTTTTCATCGAATGATATACGTGATATTTATAAAAAGACCAAAGATCTAAACAAGACCATGATAGTCATCAACAACTATCATACATCATGTATGATCTGCACCATAAACATGTATCACTCAACATCTAGACCAACAACCTATATATGTCTAGCATTAGTTCCCAAGATATGACAATGTAATTACCATCAACCTGTGACAAAGTATGTTTCATACAAATATCAATTCATCCTCTTGATCTTATCAATATCAACTTGCTTTATTTCCTTAGTAGAAAGAGCCTTATCATAACCTTCCATGAATCAACCTAGCATACGTCATATCTCCAATTATTCACATCATATAATATGTATGTGAAAACACCATAGTCATTATCTATGATCATAACATCATCATCTAGAACTGCATGATCTTTCCACAAGAACCATCAATATATTAACCATGTATCATCACTAGGGACCATCTCACATCTGATAAGCATCAACCATGATAACCAACATATGTAAATATCAAACCTATCATCACTAGGTAAGAATTCATCATCATTATGTGATTAAGTAAGCCATGTATCCTATTATCCATGTCTTCAAATAGCTATGTCTTCATCAGACCTGCAATAACTCCATTCTCTTGGCCAACAATATTTATCAATATGCAACTTAAGTAAAATCCATGTATCCAACATAATGTGTATCCATCAAATATGTATCTAGCAAACCATGAGCGCATGGTCATTTTTCAAGCTTTATTGATACCATCAACAACAACAATCCTCAACCATGTGAGAGCCAAGAACTATAGGAAACTTGCATCATAACTGCACCGTATGAACTTTATGCATCTTTGAAGGCATGATGACAACAACATAAGAGAAGAAAGTGACTCATCATCAAATAATAAAGCCGTGTACTCAAGTTTTGTACTTCTCATTGTCCTTAGGAAGATCATCATGTAAGTGACATATATGTATTGTATGCATTATCAAAAAGTCATCCACAATAAACAAAAACCTGATCTAAATAACAACTATGTAACCCTAAGAAATACAAGTATCGTCATCATAG
This sequence comes from Pinus taeda, assembly GCA_000404065.3. Classification (NCBI taxonomy): domain Eukaryota; kingdom Viridiplantae; phylum Streptophyta; class Pinopsida; order Pinales; family Pinaceae; genus Pinus; species Pinus taeda. Next base: position 103,036 of record APFE031134993.1, read on the forward strand.
GCAACTTATAATCACACCATAGCATGATGTATCAAAGCACTTTAGCCACATAAGCATCATCACCATTGATAAGAATCATTTGGTACCAAAGACTTCTAAACATAATGCCAACAATGTAATATTAGAAGCCTAGCATATTCTCCCCCTAAACTTGTGCCACCTATTCACTATCAGATCTTATCATTGCATATATCTGTAAGAAATATCAAGGCATCATCATCAATCAGATATACATCAACCTTTTAACAGCTTATGAGAACTAAGACATTTCCACACATCATCAGCAGATTGTAACCATCATTAAATAGAGCAGATAATTGACTGAACCATATCATACCACCTTTCCCGAGTCTTTCCCACTTCTTCTTCTTCAAACCAACATATACTTGACTTTGCAGCTTCCAACTCGTGTATATATGTGACTTGTCTTCATGAAAATTGTGTATGGGAGTTAGAACACTAAAGTTTCACACTTTCAGCTCCCCCTAAGTTTGTTATGTCTATACACTGTGATATGCCTCATCTTTCTGACTGTACTTCCTTCTTCTTCCATATCTTCAAGTGTGATGATGTTTTCTCCTTTTGGTATGGTGTCTGAAATTTTCTCCTATGTTCCTTTGCTATATGTGCAAAGTTGTTTACATGCATAAAATTCTTTATGTTTTAAATCCCTTCTATAGCAGTTAATGGCTTTGTGCCCAAATATATTGCAAGAAAAAAAATATCACTTAAAGTACCTGGAAGCTGATGATATTTTTGTGTGATGGTCTTGAACCATTCTACTTCTACATCTCATTGCAACATGTCCAAAATTATGATATATAAAACATTCAAAGTTATTTATTGGAGGAAATAACCAACTATATTTTCTTTCAAGAATTTATTTCCTTGGTTGTTGATGGGGTTGACCTCTCATTTCCTTGTTGAGCATTTCTGATTTTGCATTAGAGTTCCTTGCCTCACGTTGTGAGCTAGATTATCCTTCAACAAATTCATGAAAACCAAGACCTGATTTGATGGAAGGAGATCTTTGATTACTAATAATATCATCAAAAATCTTAGTACTATCTTGAAATAGTAAAATCTTATCCTTTTCTTCTAATTTACCTTTCATGATATTTACCTCAACCTGATATCTTCCTTTTCAAGATACTGCTTCTTCATGATTTCTTCAACTTTTCTTCTTTCTTCCACTTGTTGCCTTAATTTGAGAACTTCATTTTCTTGTTCTTCAAATGCTTGGAGTAGTTCTTCATTATGCTTATTTGATTTTTCAAGATCTTATTTTAGAGAGAGGTTCTCAGCTTCAAGACTTTTATAGTAACTGGAGCTATCTTTAAGTTTCTTGATTGTTGTACTCCTTTTATTTACTTAATTTCTTAATGATGTCACTTCATCCTGCAGCTTTTGACATTGATCTTCTTTTTCCTTGTACTGCTTCCTTACTTTGTTTCCTTCCTCCATTTGAGTTTTTAGTTTGGTAGCTTCTTCTTTGAAGGCACACTCCCTTTTGTACAATAAATCTTGTTGATCTCTAATTTTGTCTATGAGATTTTCAAATTCTACCTCTATTTGATATCTTTATCTTTCACCCATAAAAGTAAATTCAGTTGTTTCACTGTCACTTTCATCATATTCAAATGAACAGAGAAATGTATCACTAGAGGACGGAAAATTCATACCTGATAGTTATTTTTCTTGTTCATCTTCATTCTGAGGTGATTCTGAATTTGAAGATTTGCTTCCACATAATCCCCAGTCATCTCTCCCACCGTCACATTTTCTCTGAGATGCCTTCTTCTTTTGAGGTGCTTTCTTCTTTATCTTCTTTCCCATTGTTTCTACAAATATCCTTTAGGAAATCAAGCTTCTGCCAAAGGACTGGCTCTAATCGCAATTGTTGGAAATAATACTGAGGGGGGGTGAATCAGTACTAGTCAAATCAATAACTTTTTCATTTCATACTTTGATTTCTATAAGCTACTTCAATGAAGGTAACACACGTGTACATGCAACTGTATTTAAGGCAACCAATGTATATCCAACAAACTTGTGATTCAGTTAATTCATCATATGTTGATCTTTAATCAATGCATCAATACATCATTAACCATATAAACAATAACCATCTACAGTAATCACAGAAAAAACCATCACACATAAGAAAGACACATGAAAACCAAGATTAAAGGTGGAAACCCAATGCAGGACAAAAACCACCTACCAGTGTCTTCTTTTAATATAATAAAAACCTATTTACAATCTTGTACTGGTGCAGACTCATGCTTGTACGCAGAAACCCAGCTGTAGAAGGCTACAACCTTCTCTCATTCTCCATATTCTAACGGAAGGGATCTACAACACCCTAGCTCTTGTACTAGCCGATTTGTTTACTAGTAGATAAGTGCCAACCTACAGAATGCTCCAAACTTCACTCATTTTGCAGCTGCTAATGGAAGGGAGCTCCAACCCCCTGGCTCTTATACTGGCCGATATGTTTACTAGTACGTAGGCACTGACCTACAAAAGGCTACAACCTTCTCTCTTCGTCCAGGGACCACGTTTCATAAATTTTTGGATTGGATACTCCTAGTACATAACAACACTATATGTATGCCACATTTCATCAAATTTTCATACTAGACCCATCAACAACATTAAAGCTCAAAATCAATCACAATTGAAATAAAAACATCAGATACATCTGTATCAACTAATATCTGAAACTCGATCATCAATCTCTAAATCAGCCACAACTAGATAAATCAATCACTGACAACCCATCATCATTGAAGATCACAATCAATCAATTTGAACATTCAAAACACTGTCATCAGAACACAGAGTAGAACCTCGAACTCTGCAACAATAACTAGAACCAACTGCAACTTCAAATATCATATTTCATAATGTATATGCTACTTCGATGTGTCGAACCAGCATGTATACATGCTTTTATCAAAGCCAACCAGCGTATAGATCTGCAAATATTAAGTCATAACTTCACAACTATTCCAGACTTGAGTCATACCTAGATCATAACATTTATAGAATAAAACATGCGTCAATATTCAGATCTAGACTATAAATGATAAAACCACATAATTATAATTCATTTCAGGCCTTAAGATCCTGATCCATCATTATATCTTATCCCTCATCAACCACTAAGGTTCATCCTTACTTCAGATCAACCACCATCAGCCCATAACCTGCATATTTGATCTCACACTTCATAAGATATTCAATACTTCCACACCTTGGCCTAATGATGTTTTTCTCCTTATATACTCTTAGGCCATTCTCAATACCTTGGACCAAAACCACTTAGGACCAATACCTTGGACCAAATATCCAGGGTCAATACCTCAGACCAAATTCCTTAGATCAATACCTTGGACCAAAATACCTTGGACTAAATATCTCAGAGCAAAACCTTGGTTTTCCAACATGTACGCATTTTTCCTTCTGTAAAAGTGCGCATATACATAAATGATCCTTTTGTTCTATTAACTGGTGTATATACACTATTTTTGTACAGTGAACCCACGGATACAACTTAACATACCTGCAAATTTCCTTTCTATTCAACTTCTTGATTCTGTTATGTTCCTTCATCCTATTCTTTTGTACCATGACTTTGTTACTTCTGAATAGACCTTTTATAATGAGATTTTCCATTGTACATTACTTTTGAACTGATTCCTTTGAACTACCCTGAATTTTGTCACATCTGTTAATACAACTGCCATGCATTTTGTCACTTCTAATATCTCTCCTATAGATTCATCTAGGTACGTAGATTCATCTACTTACCATATACAAGTGAGTTGTTCTACTACAAGTGGGTTGCCATCAAGTACAACACATACATCATAATGCCAACACAAACCAAGCAAAGGGGTTGCAGAATGGGGATTTTCTTAGTGCAAACCTGGATCTGACAATAGTGGTGAGAAGAATTTTGATTGAATAGAAGATGCATCAGTTCACAACTCACCTCATTGGTTTAACTCCCAAAGATAATAATGGGTGCAAAGGTGAAAATATAGGGATGAATTCAGGTCGACAGGAGTCAACAAGTGTTAGTGCACAGGGACAACAGGAGGTCCCTATAGAACACATCTAGATAGACTCTTCTATGGAATTTTTAGGGTTGAGTGCAAAGGGAACCACAAGGATTATGCAAGTGAGGGATGATGTCATCTCGATGCATGTACCCTGAAAGATTCATAACTTGCACAAAAGGTGAATATCCGAGATGGAAGCATTGTGAAAATGTGGCATAGTAGTAGCATTGGCCTAATATAAATTCAATCGGACTAGTGTGGGAGTTCATTGCAGTTGCTAAATGGGCCAAGACCATTAAATTTTTTAACAAATGGATTTGACAGAACAAAGGTTGGAACACCCTATGTCTCCATATAAAGGACAACATGGATGAATGATATTGGGAAACATGGCATAGTGTGATTGTCTCATGGTGATGGGTTGGTAACAATAGTGGCAGATGATGCTAGCATGATGTCGGTACAAGGGTACATGTGGCATGAACATTTTCCATTTTTTGGCTCCCAAGTTGGCCAAAAATGTGTGACATGTGGACTAATCATATGGGGCCATGTCAAAAAAGTGATTTAAGCATCATCTCACCCCTGAGGCTTCACCCTCAAAGGTTTAGAAGGGCGCATAGGTAGAAGTAGTAGATTAGCATAGCACCGGGCGAGTGTGACAAAGCATTGCACCAATGAAAAGAGCTCCAAATAGAACCACAGGACACGTCATCCATAAGGATTTATCCTGAAAGGTTTAAAAAGGTGCACAAAGTTGTGGGATGACTAAGCATCTAGACACAACAGATAGAGAGGCAAAAAAGAATTAATGGGATGAGGCATATGACGAACCACTAGCCATGTAAGCCCATAATTCTTACCCCAGAGGAAAAAAAGGCATCAATACAAGTATGTTGGAGGCTAAGGTTGACTGAGGACTAGGTCTTACGGAAATATGTGACCATGGGCATATAGGTTTGATGCACGTAGATTAAGCCCTCAATCCTATAGTAAAGTGAGGTGCGTAAGACTTAGTTTTGTGAAGATTTCACATGTTCGGTGAACATGGGCCTTTAAGAAAGAAAAAAGGCTATGGGATAGGAAGGAATTGCGGTGGAATTAAAATTTAACCCGAGAAGCCTTTGATTGGACAATGCATGCAGTGGGTGGACCTACCTTGACACGTAATCCCAATGGTCTTCAAAGGTGTGCTAGAGGAATAAGGTCAAGGGCTAAAGGAAATACCAAGACATGGTCTTGCGAGTGCTATGTGATTATGGTTAGTGAAGGTTGAATATGTTGTGTTAAATCCACAGGAGCTATAGAAAAATAAATGAGTCAGCAACTCTTTGACAATGTGCGCTAGATTTACCATATGTTTCATATTTGGAAGATATGCCAAATATTGTTTTTGCCATAGTTGGGTCAGGCAAGCATTTGCAGAGATTGAACAAGTTGACAAAAATTGTTGGCTCCACCAATTTTAGGAGGGCATTGAGGGAAATTATTGAAAGATTTGAATAGAGGAAACAAGGACCACAAATTACAAAGCTAAATTAATGGTGTCTAGATTTAAAAGAATTCACCATACCTCAATTATGTGTAATTATGAAAGAATTAAATGAGAAAAATGGCCTAGGAACAAATGAATATTTGACCATAGCTCAAAGTCTCATGCTAATGTACATCTCTTGCATAAAAGGGAAATTAATAGGCATGTAGAGCCCTGTTATATTGTGCAGTTTGACTGAAAATTAATTCTTAGTATGAGGGACACTTAGGTGGCCATTATTCACATCAACTGTGTTATCACCCAAAAAATGTCACCTAGCCATTTGATAATAGGTATATCAAAATATACCATGTAGGATTGTTTTTACCATGGTAAAACCCACTTTCACCATACTAAATAATTTTTTAAACCATTTTCCTAAATTATTTCTTATCAAAATCCAAGAAACCCCATGAGAACAATTAGATAAATCATTGGTTATTTAATGTTCTTTAGAAATAATTATTTGATAACGATTTCTCATCACTTTTGACTTAATCACCTTGGAATAATTAAATAAGTCACTATTTATTTATTATCCCTTATTTTTTCCATATTTTTCTTTAGAAATAATTGCTAAATCATTATTTAATAATTTTATTTCAAATTTATTTTTCTTAATTCTCACAAAGTGATTAATAAATCATTTTTATTTGTTAATTACTTCAGCCACTTTTTAAATAAATATTTTTGACCATTTTGAATATCTTTTCCGTCTCAAAAATATAATAAAGTATTCACAATGGCTAGATTTTGATTTAGTCAATGATATTTTATTATTTTCTAATTCTTAATTTCGCTCAATACTTTGTTATAAATAGAGGGATTTATATTCATCTGTCACCATGAACATTTTCATCATCAACATTATCACCTCATAGCATTTGAGCTCCCACTTGACTTCAAGCACCATTTTTGTTTTTCTACCCATTGCAAATTGAGAGAGAGAATCACAATGTTGAAACAAAAGGAAAAGAAATGGGCACATCCCATGAAGGGAGAATTGCAAACCCATATTGTAATTTCCCCTCATTAGGTGCATTCATTAATAAAAACATTTAATTATTCCTACATTGGATTATTACACTTTTATTTTATGTTGTTATATGTTTCCATTTGTAAGATCTATTGTCTTTCAGGGTCTTTCTTCATGTTTTATTTTAGATTTGAATAATAGAAGAAACCATATTTTGTTGTTAAGGTTATAAGTCACCTATAACTTCAGTAAATGGATTTTTTTCTCATTTGTAGAAATAATTCATACTAACAAACTGAGCTGTTGTGGCCAAGCAATTTTATGCAACAACATAATGGAGAACCCTCTTGCAGTTGCGAGATTGTTTAAGGAGGCCCATCTTATGCACTATGGGAATCCATGTAGGAGTATGCACTTGAACAACATGTGATTGAAAACAACAATAACATAATTATTTGTGTAATAGAGAAGCAAAACCTTGGATTGAAATTGTGTAAGTTTGGGGTGAAATATAGCATTGTTGAGTGAGCTTATTGGCGAGTTATGTAGTGCGTGTGTGCTTTTGAGGAAAGGCCGAGTGTGTTGGTGCAGAGGAAGAGGACTGGGAGTAGAGAGAAATGTTTGGAGTATGCTTAAAAAAAATGATGAAGGATGGGACCTATTAAATGTTGATTGAATAAGGGATGAGAGATGAACTAAATATGTACCATTGTAGTGTGATTAGATGATATAGTGTTGCGTGGGTTGAATAAAGAGAAGAATACAAAAGAGAGCAAAGAGTTGGAATCAGGCAGAGTGGTTGCCAATTACAATGAGAAGTTCCTTATTGGTGCTTCCATCTTAGTGGATGTTTGAGTAGAGCTTTGGGTTGATGCCTCCTGCAATTTAGTGCTTGCAAATATTCCAAGTAGTTGGTGATTCAACTGGTGCTTCTGGTAAGCTAACTAGGTGTCCACAAAAGAAGGGGAGTTGGTGCTTCCTTCTAGTTGGTGATAACAAAAAATCAAAGGGAGTTGGTGCTCCTGTGAGTGATGTCTCATAGAAAAATTGATGTAGTAGAGTAGGAGCTTATTTTTACATCAAATAACAAATAAGCTTTGGTAAGTTTTCTCCTAGAAGGGTTTCCACATTAAACCTTTGTGTCTTATGTGTATGTTGCTCATGATGTGTGCATTAGTGTTGATTCATATGGTTGTTGTTATGATTTGTTAGTGGTTTGTGACATCGTGAATGCCAACGTTTGAATGAAAATTTGTAAGTTGGCATAAAATTTAAATACTAATCTTAATACTAATTCACACCCCCCGCCCACCCAAGTATTAAACCTTGTTTCCATCAACAAGCTTATTGTGGGAAGGAAGAATTTTAAATTTCAATTGTAGAAAGAATGAGGAAAAATGCTTGAACTTCAAAGGGCCACAATTTTTTGCTCGTAAATCATATTTTGACATACCACTAGTCAGAAGAAATGATTTTTCTAATTAGGTCCCAATTATCCAACTAGAGTTTTAATATGGGATTAAGAAATTTAATAAAATATGAGTGAAGGATATTGGTATCCTAATTTTGAAAAAAGGATCTAAAAGGTTATGGAAATCGACAGGGAATAACATACAACTAAGTGGTTAGAATTATGTAAGGAAGTAGATAATAAATATATATTGAGGAGAAAAATACTATGGAAAACCTAGAATTTGTATTCAGATGAGATTTCTGAGCAAAAGTCTTCATAGCAATTTATAAGTATTGGAAAATAGCTAGTTCTCTAAGATTTTTGGAGGGCATATCTTTTAGCCCAAGATTCAGAAACTGGAAAGTGAACAATTAATGGGAAGCCACTGACTGGAAGAGCATGCCAGAGAACCCAAAATTGGGATTTGGGTAGGAAAATATCAATGAAAGCATCTCAGAATGCTATAACTCCATGATAAATTGTAACAATGACAGTGGAGTTGTGCAGGAAAGACAAGAATAATTGGTTTCTAGAAAGATGTTGCAGTAAGTACATGTATAGTCGTCATAGAAACAAATATGAAGAGAATAAGTGGCTGGTAAATTTGAACAAGCAACCATGGTATGGACTACTTGTTAGAAAATAAATTGAATAGGATAATTTCTTTAACTTTTTCCATTGCTATTGTATTATGAAAAATAATATGATGCATAAGTTATATATATATATATATATATATATGTATATATATCATGCGTGGAATTTAATGAGAACGTGTGTGATGATTATATGATGAGTAATAACATTGAACTAAACTTTTTATGCAATTATTACTACATGAACGTAATCAAAGTTATTGAATTGCTGAAGATGCAACTATTAGGATAAATACACCATGAAGGAGCAAATCTAATGGGACTCCATTTTTGTTTCACATGAAGGCCTCAAAGCGATGGATCACTCGTGGGATTGTTAATCATAGAGGGGGATGCCCGAGCCTAGAAGGGTAGGTTTAATTAGACAACGTGAATGATGCATTAGAATATAAGAGGTTATAAGGGCTTGTTGCTACCTAGGGGGCATGGAAAAACAACAGTTTGTAGGTTGTTGTGGCTTGGTATCACGGCTAGTGAAGGATATTGATTATGTATTTGGTGAGGGGAAGTTCATGCCCAATAAAAAAAACCATCAAATATTACATTATATGCTAAAGAACTAAGTCCTTGGGACATCCCAATGCAGTGATTGTTTAGTGATTGACTAGTCAGCAAGTTCCTCGGTTGAATTCTAAAATTGACATAAGTGTGATTATTCAGATAATAAAACATGATTTAATGCATCCTAATTGAGAACCTAGGTGGATCTGAGAGCTTGGGTATTTGGATTATAACGATTTTAGCTATGGTTTTATAGAGGGAACTCAATTTGATAATAGTCATTGAGTCCTAGGTTTGGATTCTATAACTAACTAACGAGTTAGTGAACCCTACATTTGGACTCTATAATTGACTAGGGCATAGATATTAGTTGACCATGATGAAGGGGATGCATCCATATGTGAGAGATTTGGTAGCTTTGGTTTATGGCTTGAATAGTGGTGGAGTATTATAAGGATTTAAGCTTTGTTGGACAAACTAGAAAACCCTCTCAGGTTTTATCTGAAACCCCGGGCATAGAGAGTAAGGAAAATATAGTTCTAAGGATTGATAGTATCAGGAATATAAGGAGTAAAGCTAGATTGAAATAGAGATTCTAGAAAGGACCTTGCTTGTATTTGTGTGTAGATTAGTTAAAGTCATTAGTGTAGTTGAGAAGCGCTCATAGCTAGCTCTAGTGGCTAATCCTTCATATAAAGGAAAACAAAACAACCTTCAAAGGATAATAACCTTATCAATCAAAATTATAAGAGATTAACATCTAAACATAACTAAATAAATCATGATAAACCAAACTTCCAAGTGATCATTAGTTAGATATAAGATGTGAACAATGAAAAGGAATTAGGAAGCAAGAACAATCGATTTATCTTTATTAATAAAAAATGAAGGAGATTACAATGAATAGATGTAGTTGTAGCAAAACCTCCTCTAGCTCCTAGCTCCTTAAACTCTCTCTGTCTCAAGAAATATCTGGATAAAATAACAATAAAAAAATTTGGTCCATTTCTAGATGGTCAAGCCCCAAATATATAGGCAAGTGGAGGCTATGGAGATTATGAAATTCTTCCTTAGTTCAATTTGGGCAAAAGATTTCGGGTGGATGTTCCTCCTTTTAATGCTTTGGGGCCTTTTCCCACTTTTTTATGCTTTTTTATCCTTTTAATAGCTTTAATGATTTCATCCACTTTTAAGAGATTTATTTTTTTAAGAAGAAGGATGCAGATGGGGATAAAGTGATAACATTACGCGATATGAGAGTTTCCTCAAATAAACAAAAGTTTCATTGTGAGTTTAACTCAAGAATTGTTCTTATGACCTAAGTGATGATTTTCTAGCATGACTTAGATGAATATATACAATGTTATAGACTAAGATAATGTTGTTTACGTGTACAAGAATCATGTTATAATGCACTTGTGGAGTACAAAGGGTGAATTATAATATTTAATTGGATAGCAAAAGTGATGTACTTAAACCAAAAGCATAATATTCTCTTCTGATCTGATGACGAGGTATTTTTAGGTATAAAAAATTCCCCCTAAAGTGTAAGGTCAAAGATTAAGGCGATGGCCAAAATACTTTATAAAACAATTTAGGAGAGAAAGTTTTAGATCATTAGAAAATAAGCAGGCTTGCAAACAACAAACATAGGTAAGATTAAATCATGTCCGGAATCAAGAATTCCAATAAGAAGTAGAGAGAATAATACATTGTGGATCTATGTAGAAGATGAGAGATCATGTCCACTAGTAACTACATTGTGGGACTATTTCGTAGTGTAGTTAGCCTCATATAAGTTATCTCCAGAAAAAATATTCACAGCTTGGGAGAGGAAACAAGGATGAGTGATGTAAGCTTATACCAAAGGTCTTCATGATCATTGCAAAATAGCGTAAGTCTACACATGTGAATAAATGAGCTGAATTAAAACATGTGAGAAAATATTTTGATCACCGGTCAATGATGAAAACAATTAGCATACAAGAGGATGACCGCTGACCAGGATGGTGGTCTTGAATATGTGTAGTACAATCTAGCGAGTGTGCATAAAGGATTTGATATCAAACACTCGTAGAACTTTTTAAGGGTAGACAATTATGAAAACTCCCTATCAAATGTATAGAAGCCTGCCACTAAGGACTGCAAGCTCTAGGGTACTGTGAGGTTTCTCAATCAAATGGACCACATTCCACCATATGATAGTTTCCTCAATTAAACGAGTGCCATTATGAGTTTAAATTGAGACTTTTTGTCATGAATTAAGTGAGGATTTGGTAGCATGGGTTAGATGATGAAAGACAATGTTATGGACTAGGATAATGCTATATACATGTACAAGACTCATATTATAATGCACTTGTGGAGTACAAAGGGTGCATTATAATATTAAATAGGCCAGCAAAAGAAGTGTATTTCAACCAAAATGATAGTATTCCCCTTTGAGATGATGAGGAGTTATTTTCAGGTATAACTTGGAATCAACATTCCATTGACTCATGCAAGATAAGTATTGATTCTATTACATACTTCATTCTTGCATATCGAGATAGATAATTGTGAGTTAAAATTTGTGAGAATAAAATATTGTGGATCAGTTATTATGGATATAAAATTATTGTTAGCTGCTGTAAATTTAGGATTTGATTTTGGGTAAATATAGCAGTAAAGATTCTATTTAATGCTCCATGGTGAAAAGTAAGGATCATGGAAGTGATTTTAGTTGTGCATTTACACATGTTAAGTGTTGGAAAATCAACATGTTGGTTGCAAAATAGGCACATGATTATGGTAAAATGTGACATGTTAAATTATAGGTTGGGATAGGTGTTGTAACAACCTCATCAGTAGGATATGCTATAGAGATGCAGATCGTATAACTAGGTGTAGGTGATATACCTAGGACACATGGGGTATAATTAATTTACTACGGGTAAATTGTAGGTTACTTTATGAGATTGTCATAGGAAGGTGCCAAGAATAATACAATAATGACAAAATGTGATAGTAAGAACCACTCAAATGTCAAAAGATCTCATAGGATATGACAAGGTTGTATTGGGGAATAGTAGGATACTATCGATAGGTTGGTCACAGGTGGGTGACAGGTTCTAAATAGGGCTACAATAGGTGAATATGATGCAGATAGGTAATAGGTTGTACTAGGTGGTCAATATAGGTGAAAGGGGTGTAATATTCACATATGTTATCATTGGTGAATAGGTCTTAGATAAGTAACAAGTGTATTGCAGGATATAACAGGGTGTAGTAGGTGTACAATAGGTTTTATAATATGTTTTATGACAGGTTATATAGGGATATTATAGATGTATCACAATACGCTGACATGTATGTCACAAGCGATGACATGCCTTATGACTGGTTGTGATAGGTCTCATGGGGGGCTTATGATAGGTTTATCATAAATTGTAATAGGATTGCTGACATGTTTTGTATACAAGTTGCGATAGACTTTTAATAATCTCTTTTTTATAGGAAGTTACAAGATTATTGATAGGTCTTGATAGGTCACGAAACCATGTTAGGTGTATGGAAAAACTAATGATAGGTTGTGGCAGGGTTTTGTCCCAAATAATGACATGTTTGGTACATCTTTGGAAGTAGAGTTGAGTAAAATTTGACTATAAGTTGAAGCTTTAATTAGTCACCAAAATGAAGAAAATATGCAGCTTAGTAGGGATTTTGGATATGTAAGTGCTTGTACTTGATCAAAAATGCAAAGAGTTAAAGAAAAGAGAAGCTCAAAATAATTTTAATAGATTGCATATGATTTAAAAATTAGGTAACAAGAAATATCTACAATAGTTGTCTCAGCTGAGTAAGTTAATTGTTATTTAAAATTAAGGAAAAATGAAATAAATAATGGCATCCAGAGGGATGGAGCATAAGCAGATATATTATTCACATACAATAATTGTGAATAAGAATAAAAATTAATGAGGTTGTAGGATGATTTTATGCAAGAGTTAAATGTAGGATTTGTATACAAGGATTATATAAAACGTGGCATGCAGGAATAACGTTTCCTCATGTTTTGTATGAATTTACAGGGTAAGTTCCTCAGACAGAACACCAAAGGACACCTCTCACAAATAGATCACAGATCAATACGCCAGTATTTTTGACGTGGTTAAAACCCTCAAAGAGGGAAATAGTCCACGACCTGAGCCAACGTGGCCACTTCAAGCAATTTATTAATAAAATAATGAAAATTTACATAAGCTTCTCTCATGAATGGTTACCCTACAAATGACCCTCCATGTTCTTTAAATAGAGATCATGGACCAATACGGTGTTAAGCCACGGATCAAGTGTCCGTAATACCGAGGAGAGAATGAACCGTCGGATCACTACATACCGTGACCGTTGGATTGTAAGTTACAAAAGTACATAGTAAATAAACACACTTTACCTAACTCTATACTAGACCAAGTTATACTTAACTATTTCCTATATGTCGGAATATCCTAATATCCCCCCTTAAGAACAACTTGAGATAGGATTGAACGATTTACAAATATGACACAATAGGAGAAGGAAGGAGGCACTAGAGCCTATCCCCCCTTAGTGACAACTTCCTGAACTCCAACCATAAATCGAAGTTTAGCAAACTTTGCCTCTGTGAGAGCCTTTGTAAATATGTCTGCAACTTGATCATCTGTTGAACAATATTATACTTCAAGAACATGGTCATGAATGAGCTTTCTGATGAAGTGCATGTGTAGTTCAATGTGTTTGCTACGTTGATGTTGGACTGGATCTTTGCATAGTTGAATGGCACTTTGATTATCACACCAAAGTGTACTCAGATGCTGCTGTTGAAAGCCAAACTCTGATAGGATCTGACGAAGCCACAAGGCTTCCTTACTAGCTTCTACGGCACCACGATACTCTACTTCTACTGAAGAAAGAGAAATGCCACCTTGTTTCTTGGAAGCCCATGCAATAGGTCCTGAACCAAGAGTGAACAGATAACCGGTAATAGACTTCTGATCATCAAGGTCACCAGCCCAATCGAAATCAGTGAAACCAACCAATAGAGGACATGCTTCGACACTGTAATGAATTCCAAACTGAACCGTAACTCGAACATAATGTAGTATTATTTTAGCTGCTTTCCAATGACTTTCCATGGGGTTTGCATAAACCGAGCAACAAGGCCAACAACAAAGGAAAGGTCGGTACGAGTATGGGTTAGATACAAAAGTTTTCATAGAAGTTGACAGAATAAGGTAGCATCAACTTCAGGGGAAGTACAAGTTACTGAGAGTTTGACTCCAGACTTGAAGACAGAAGGAGATGGCTTATAGTCTTCCATGTGAAAATGGCGTAGAAGATCACAGGCATACTTGGATTGGGAAAGGGAAATACCTTCCTTGGATTGCAAGACTTGAAGACCGAGAAAATAATGCAAGTGTCCTAAGTCTATCATTTCAAACTTCTTTTTAAGGCTGGACTTCACATGGTTGATAAGGTTGGGATCACTACCAATGAGGATAAGATCATCAACATAAAGAACAAGAATGATAAGACACTTTCCCACTTTCTTGGTGTAGACAGTATTGTCAGAATGACACCTAGAAAAGCCAGATTCCAAAAGAAAGCTATCCATTTTGGCATACCAAGCCCAAGGAGCTTGCTTCAGACCATAAAGGGATTTCTTAAGCTGACATAAAAGACTGGAGTCTATTTGTATAAAGCCAATAGGTTGTTCCATATAGATTTCTTCATGCAAGTCCCCATGCAAGAAGGTGGATTTAACATCCATCTGATGGACTTCCCATTTGAAAGAGGCAATAAGGGAAAGAACAAGGTGGACAGAGTTCATTTTGGCAACAGGGGAGAAGGTTTCAGTATAGTCAATGCCTTCAACTTGTGAAAAACCCTTATCAACAAGATGAGCTTTATGTTTATCAACTTTCCCATATGGCCCATACTTGGTTCTGTAAACCCATTTTCATATAACAAGTTTTCATCCCTTTGGTAGAGGAACAAGATCCCATGTATCGTTTGCCAATAATGAACAATATTATTCATTCATAGCTGCGTCCCAATCTGGATGGCCTGAAGCTTCTACAAAGGTGTCAAGATCAGAATTCGCTGAGACTTGAGCCAGTAAAGAAGAGGCTCTTTTGAACTGAGAACGTGTACAACACTGATCTGTAGGATCACTGGCAAGATCACCTACTGCATCCTAAGTAGCACGAACCCATTTTGTAAGTGGAGGAGCTGAAGGAGTATCCTGATAAGGTGGGGGAGGATTTTCACCCTCGCTTTCATCATTTGAAGAAGAAATATGTTCAAAAGTAGAAGAGATAGAGAGAGGTGGCACATTCGCCGAACTAAGCTCGTAGGTCGATATATTTTCATCAAACTTTACATCTCTTCTAAGGATAACATTTTTGGACTTAAATGGAATAAGTCTATATCCTTTGACATCTTCAGAATATCAAACAAAAATACATTTTTTACTCTTAAGTTCTAAAGCTTTATGTTTCTCATCTAGAATATGGACCCATGCTTCACTTCCAAAAACATGAAAGTGACTTACATCTGGTTTAATTGAGCTCCATGCTTCTTTAGGAGTGACATGCTTTAAAACCTTAGTAGGAGTGCGATTTATTATGTAATTTTCACATTTAATTGCTTATGCCCAATAATTAAGACTAAGTCCTTTAGATTGAAGCATAAAATTAGCCATTTCCTTTAAGGTGCAATTCTTCCTTTCAGCTACACCATTTTCTTGGGGAGTATATGGAACAGTATGTTGCATTTGAATTCCATTCTCAGTGCAAAAGTTGATGAAGGTGTTTTGAACATATTCTCCGCCATTATCAGATCTTAGCTTAAGAATTTGATGTCCAGATTGTTTTTCAACAAAGGCCTTAAAGGCCAAGAACT
>APFE031135006.1:0-56020 GCA_000404065.3 Pinus taeda
AACACTCAAAGGGCTAGACTCAGAGATAAGAGGGGGAGGATCGAGGAAAGAACCTAATACTGAGGAATATTTGTATATTCCAGGTGAAACATCATATGATCTAGTCTTAACATGATCCATTGATTATCTGCATATCAAGGATATTCACTATATTGTTACTCTGGTTTGTTCATATGTGTGGAGACTTCTTTCCTAAAGGCTTATTTGTTTTAACTTTATCAGTTGAAAAAAGTTGGTTTAATTATGTTTGCTAAAAATCTATTTCTTTGAGGTAAATGCCTATTGTCTGTTGATTCTACAGGACAAAGCAAGAATAGCTAAATGGATTGATAATTAGTTAACTGGTTAATGTTTGGTTAAATGTCATCTCTCTTTACATTATCTTTCTCTGTTTGAGGCAAAGACTCATCAAATGTGATTTTTGCAAGCTAAAGCATGAATATATTATAAATGATCATATGGAAATGTCCTTCCAAATGATATGATATTGAAGCGTCAAAGGACAAAACCATATTATAGAAGAAAATGTGCTCATGTATGTAGTTTCTTTGATCCGGGTGAGTGCACATGTGGTGATGAATGTCCATACTGGCATGAGATGCCTATAACAAGGGATATTTCTCAACAAAATATAAAAGGTCGACATTATGGGTAATTATTATTGTCTAAATATTCTTGATTCAGTTGATTCTTTTTTGAGTTGAAGTTATTGTTTGATATCTTTTGAGGTGCAATCCATAATCATTTTTTGAAGTGTCGCATAACTTCCATATGCAAAATTCTTCATGTTTGGGTGGTGGACCAGTGTTACCAGACTCTTTTGAGTCAAGCCAACTTGAAAGTCTGTCTATGCTATGTGAGGAAACTGAATTGAGTCAGCACTTCCTTTTCTGGTTCAGTCCCGAGTCATGCTCCCTAGTATGATTTGTGATTATGACTTAGTCTTGCAAGTCAAACACAAATCAAATTGACTTAGTGAGTTCGACTTGGTTGTGATTAGTATGTCTATAAGATACAGATAAAAATGAATGCTTATTCTACCTTTTGGTAACCAATGTTAAAGGAGACAATGAACAAGTTTGTTAACTTCAGTGCAATTCCATACCTAACTCTAAAAGAGTCATGACATTTAGTCATTTTAAGCCTACATGGAGGTGAGGCTGACCTTGACAATCCACATAAGAGTGGGCATAAATTCAAATATATATTTCTTCTTATCCAAATTTGACGATATTTAGGTCAATTTTGGTCTTCTCGAAAAGAGGAATTCAATGCCATAATTATCTTCTTTAAAACACTTGCCCAAAGTGGAATTTGGCCTCAGTTGCCAATTTTAACAAAACTATGTGAAACTAAGAATCTAATGTGGGAGTTGTTTTGGCACCATAGATTCCATATCACTTATTTGGGTAATTTTGCTTCTATTTAGGGCATCGGAATTAGAAAGTTATTGAGCTAAATATTTATTGGAAAATGATGGTTGTAGTTAACATCAAAGAGTGTTATTGGGATGTGATAGACAAGTTGATAAACTATGTCTAGTGTATCTAACGTACATAAATTAAAGGTTTTAGTCAAGCCTTCCCCGTGGTCAATTCCTGATGTTTCTAAGTGTTTGTTAATTTATGAAATCCTATTGTTTTCCTTGTTGCACGAGTCTTCAGTCAGGAGTATCTGTGGAGTCTAGACCATATTTTCAAGAATAGACTCAAAATGGAATTTTTATGTGGCATCATATTGATGTTTTTCATGCCCTTTTATTATTGATCCATTTTCTTCAATTCAACCCTATATGATTTGGTTGCTATAATTATATGGTGTTCTCGATTCCAAGCCTCTTGAAAGGCATCTTTATCATTTAAGTGGTGTTTTTTGGTTCCAAACAAACATTGTAAGTCAGATATGTACAAGCTCTGAGAGGGTAGTGTCATGAAAGGAACATCATGTTCTGTTCAAATTCTTTTGAAAGGATATAACAAACTTTAAAAGAAGTGTGAAAAAATATATGCATTCTTATGTATTGGTAGTTACTCATTACATCATTATGTTCTACTTGTTAATTGCTAAATTATGCTTTTTCTGTAATGTTGGAGTATGAATATTTTGTGAGGATGAAAAAGATGGGGCCTTTTCTTTACCGTGATTCAACAAATTTCATTAAATCCTTAAATTATTGTTAATATAGATAACTTCCTTCTTGAATCTAATGGTTTTTTATGATTTATCTCTGAGCAAAGTAAACGATCCAATTGCAGCAAGGTTGTTTAATAAATCTGGTGAGATGCCATCCCTCGTTCCTCCTGAAGATGAGAGTATAAAGGCTATGTATGTGGGCAGGCTTGACTCAAGGGTTACCATTAATAAGTATTCTTCTCGAAGATGTATGAAAAGGAACCACTTAAGACCACATATGACAAACAATCCTAACAATATAAATTACTGTTAAACAATGTAGATATGCAACAAATGATAGAAACAAAACGTGTCAAAGCCCTCATCTATGCCACAAACATAGTTAAACAACAAAATGGAATAGTAAAATAAGCACAAAGAACTCCAATAATCCAATGGAAACAAGATATATAAAGAATATATTTTATTAAACAACACCTATGAAGGGAAAAAATAATGTTACCCATCTCCCTCTATGGGATGGTTTATTGGCTATCCTCAATGTCTTTAGCTTTTGTAGAGTCTCTCTCCTCTATAATGTGTAAAACCAAGCAAACAAAATGTTTGAGCTCAATGAGAACTCAAATGCAAAGGAAGATGGGGTGCAACAATGATAATAATCAAAGCCGCAACAGTGTGTGCAACGATGAAAATAATCGAAAGTGAAGAATGAATGGAAAAACCTTCTATTTATAACAAAATATTAGGTTATCCTCGAATAACGAGCAATAATAAAATGTTATTGAGCCCATTCAAGAATTGACCATTTGGAAGATTTTATTATATTTGGTTTAGAGGGAAAAATATTTAAACCTTTATTTAGAAATAATAAATTAAAAAATGATTTATTTATCATATCAAGAAATATAGTTAAGAAATAATAAACAAATAATGATTTATTTAATTATTCATAAGGGATTTGATCAAACATGACAAGGAATAATAACTAATTAGTGATTAATTAATTATTCCTAGAGAAAAGTAAGATAATTAATGATTTATCTATTTATTTTTCATAATTGGGTCAAATGTGACAAGGAATATTAATTAAACAATGTTTCAGTTAATTATTCCTAGAAGATAATTAAATAAATAATCACTTATTTAATTATTCTTCATGGGTTTAATTATAAATGACTTAACAAATGTGGTTTAATAAGTAATTTCTCACAATGAAAGCAATTTTACTATGGTAAGATTGGCCCTACATGGTGTAATTTGATCCATCTAGTATATTATAGCTAGATGATAATTATTTTGTGATAACAGATTGGCCCCCAACACACAAATGTTAGGAGAAAAACGTTTAACGAAAGTACATTGTAAGGACACAATAATGAAACAACGAAGTGGGGTTCGAGAGAGAGAGAGACCAATGGAGCCGAAGCGAAAGAGGATGAAACAAGAAAGGTATTTGTCCTACATGGTAATGTCCCAGCGAAACATCTTGTAGATGGTTGAGACCTAGACGGAACAAAGGGGAGGCATCCACAAAAGGAGGAGGTCCCGGGGAGGTGGATCTTGATGCCTTGGTTGAGATGGTAACAACAGGGTGTTGTGGAGCTGAATGTTGATTAGATGTACCTGACTACTTTTGAACAACCCATGACACTTGTAGCATGCAAACACTCAAAGAGATAGGCTTAGAGATAGGAGGGGGAGAATCGGGGAAAGCACCTAATAATGAGGAATATTTATAGATACCATTGTGCCTGGAGTCCCTATTAATTTCATTTATACCAATAATTATAATCTAGTTTCTTCTGAATCTAGTAAGATCAAGGATTGGGGGTTCCAGTAGATCACCAATCCCCCTGTTAAGCCCTATGATTCCACCTCCACCTTATTATACCTTCTCCTTAATCTCCTACTTAACTCCTTTATTTTCTATACATAGCACTTTGACTCTTGCAAAAAAAAAATCAAGTTGTTCCATTTGAATCTTTTGTTTTAGTAGATGTTGTTTCTTAAAGCTACTACTACCTTTTATATTTCATGATTTAACTATAGTTTAGATTAGGCGATCATAACACTCTTATCTTACCTAAATTTATTAGCATAACTCCCAATTCCTTGAGGGCGATGCTTTTCGACTTCCTCCCTCTTTTATGATGGCTCTTCTATGGCGCCAAAAATGTCTGAGATCCCATTAATTTCACTCCTAACTCATCTTTTTCTGGATGCAGTATTTTCTACACCCTTAATATTATTTCTTCTCTCATCATGTATAGATATTAGATTCTATCTATTTGATCCACATTGATTGCTTTTATCCCTTGTTTTCTTGCCTGTTCCACCAAATCCTGGATATTAATTCTCTCCTGCTCAATTCTCCTGTAATTCCAGATCCTATGTTCCTAATTCACTTGGGTTCATTTCCATATCTCCATCTAAACCTTTGGGTAGATCTGGGATATCCCATTGCTATTCAAACTCCTCGTTCACTTGTAGCCTTTCTTCCTCTCTTCCTTCTCCTTTTTCCTCACTTTCCTCTTTTTCCTCTCCTTATTCCTTTGTGTTTTACTCAGCTATGACTTCAAAGCTGTTTCTGTGAGCTTTTCTTTCCCCCTGATTTCATTGTTGTTGTCTTCTATTAGGTCTTCCCTCGGAGTGGGTCTGACAAAACCCTTTGCATCCTTTCAGTCTGTTTCTTTGTTTTGTTCCTCCACTTTTCTAAAAGGGAATTCCCTTATTAGGTGTCCATGTTCATGACATCTTTTGCATCTAAAAGGGATATTTTCATAGTCCATTGGTTGTAATAGAAATTCATCACGGAACTGTAGTTTGAATGCTTCAGGCAATGTCCCAGAGACATCCATTTCAACACAGATTTTTGCGTATGCTGTGTATCTTCGTTGTAAAGTTTCTTTTGATATTTTAATTAACTTTCTGAGACAATCTCCTATCTTATTTAGAGTTTCAGGGATCCAATAGTCCAGGGGAAGGGAATAAAACCTAATGCAAACTGGGACACATGTAAAGGTTTCTTTCTTTGGGTTAAATTCGCCATCCATGGCCTCATGCATAAACTAGTTGATGCAAAAAAATAAGGACCACCATCAAAGATTCAGGCTCTATCTTCCATATTGGAAAACACCACTGTAAAAAATCCTTTAGACCCTAGATGTAACTCTATTTCTCCTCGCGGTTTCCAATGATGTTTAGTCCAATCACACAAGTCTTTTTCTATGGGCCAAAGACCCATAAACTTGTATATGACATCATATGACCTCATGCGTTCCTTGAATGCCTGGGTCTCAGGATCGATGATCAATGTCATTGGGATCACCATTGTTTTTGGCTTACATGACCTTGTGGAGCCTTTTGACTTCTGATGTTGCTGCTAGTATGCTTGCTTTCCTATTGGGTCCTTTTCATCATGTATTCTCTGTCCTTTCCCACCTACTTCTGCCAAACCTTGGACATTCTATGACAAAAATATGCATATGCACCAAAGCCCATCCTGAGCCCCTTTCCTTTGTCCATTACCACATTCAGATAAGAGGGATCCTTGCCCCCTCCTCTAAAATCCATCGACGTAAAACCATAACTACTCCTACATAGAAAACATTTTTTGTCTCTCTTTAAAATATTGTATGAAATTTATTCCCAATATCATCTCTTATCAATACCACATACATATGATAATTCTTTTAATTAATGAGTTTAATTAAAAGGCAAAAGAGAACATAACTAGTTTGGAGATCAATCTCAACCTTTGATTTGTGAATAGTATTAAAAACATTTTAGAATATTTAGAGGAGGACATAGGGTAGATCTCTACCATATTCTTAATAATTATTGATAATTAAATTAAAATTCTCAAATATTTACTCTAAAATAAACATGTCTATGGGCATAATTACAAAACATTATAAAAATAAATAAATAAAATATTTATAAAATATTTTGATTGTGAAATGAGTTATGGATTTTGGGGATATGGTATTTATAAGTGTGTTATTATAGCAAGGATACAACATTACATTAATGGAGATATATTAGGCGTTTCGTTATACATTGGATGTTGGATATTAATTTTTTTAAAAATTCAATTATATATTATCTATATATATATATATATATATAATATATATAATATATATATAAATAGATATATATAATATATATTATTTTGTTAGTTTGTTTTCACTAATAAAACTAAGAGAAATTTTTTAGAGAAGTGATTATGTAACCATATGTAAATTTAATTAATAATCACATAAAATTTTAATACTTACAACATAACAATATTATTAGATCCATCTTAACTTCGGATCTACCAAGCCCTAAGAGGGACCAAATCTATTTTCAAACTAAAAGAGGTTTATATCTCAAGAGATCCCTCTTGATGTATTTTATAGTCCTCAACATAAGGCAGTGGTGAGAAGACAAAGAAAGAAAAGGAAATTGGAAAGCATGCTCTCTCATGATGCAGAGCAATTAGACATCCTTTGGCAGGATCCTACCACTGATCCCACTAAAAATCTCACTAAATTATCTCAGATCACAGGAGCATATGCTTCTGTGACCATTGATAAAGCTTCTAAGGTACAACAATTACTGAAAGAAAAATAAGATCAAATATCAGAGGAAGGGAAAAAGGTAGGTGCACCCATAATCAATGAAACCCACAAAGAAATTCTCTTTAGCAAGTGGGATGCCCAAATCCGGAAAGTAGAACAAGCGGCAGAACAAGTAGCCACAACAGCAAATAATTTTATTGACTGCATTAATGAAAATTTACACAGGGAAAATCTAATATCAGAGACCACTCCAGTGTATTTACCAAATGTACAGCATCTACAGACAAGCTGGAGACAGAAGGCTCAAGAAAAAGCAGAGTCCATCAAAATATTAACCAAGTTAAATTTGGATTCTTACTGGACATACTTGGTAAAACCACACAGCCAGTGCATGAATCTTAAATGTATCATTAACTCTACCGAGAAGATGGTGCCAGCACTTGCCGATTCCGTTTTTGTAGGAAAACTAAAGTTGGAAGTCAGCTGACCAACTCTCCTCAAGCAAATGCTAAATGCTTGCGACTACAAGGAACAGATACATAGATAGTTAGTTATTAGTTTTAGTTTTAGATTCAGTTTAGTTTTAATTTTGATTTATTTTTTCCTGAAATGAGGACGGTCATTTAAACTGCATCCTACATTTTTATAATAAATTATTTTTAGATTTAGCTAGTAGTATTTAAACCCTACTCATGCATTTAGAGAAGGGTCCTGAAATTTGTCAAAAAGTTATCCTCAGAACATGCACTTTTGCACCCTTCGAGGAGGTTTTGATGAATGAATGGAACAAGATTTATTGACATCTTTGTTTAATATCTACTACTGATGTTGTACTTTTCTACTCTTAGTGGATGTTGGATTAAGAAGAAATAGATCATTATTGTTGAAGCTCATGAGTAGAACCAGTTATAAATGGTACTTTTATCTCTTAACTATTTCTGCTTATGTGTTAAGGTGATATTCATATTCAGTTATTTATATATGAATGCTTGAATGTTTGAGTTATCATTTGGCACTTTTGTACGGTGATAGCTATTTATTTATGCTTAGCATATGAGTAACTTATTTTGCGATATGTTTTCCACAATCGTTTCATCTAACTTTTTATATGAAATGGTTTATCGTTATTTGAATTCTTTTCTCATAGAAATTGAATGATCTTTATTACCAATTGCCATTTGAAATCATTTAGATCGCATAACTGAAAGATTAAATCCTGGGTTAGTTTAGAATTAGATATTTTTGTTTATTAGAATACGATTACAATAGATTTAGATTAAAAGCATTTTACTTAGGAATTATTAGAAAGGAAATATCAATTCTCAACACAAACACACATAAACTGGGAAACTGGTCCCATATCCCCAATCGGACCCACTATACCAAATGTAAAAGGAGCCGCTAACCAAGGTCCGCACCAGGTGGGTATCCCCCTTGTTGTAGACCCGATTTTCGGGGCTTCAACAGGTTCCTAAGTCTAAACTTAGGGAAATAAAACTATTAATGGGTATTAATAAAAATATGGGTGAGAAGCTTTTAAGAGACGAGGATCAAGTCTGTTGTAATCATAGCCATTAATTAATCTCGGTCATTGATTCATCAATAGGAAAAGTATAAGAGGAGTCTTGAGGGTCAGTTGGAGATACCACAAGTTGATCAGTTAGTTCAATTTTTCTAGGGCGAGGTTTGCTGACAAAATCAAACAAGTGATATGAGTTGCAGTGAGAGGGGAAGAAGCAGAGATTTGGATCAGAGAGGAAGTTCTGAGTCAAAGGTTACGTGGCAGATAGGTAGCCTGAGCATCAGGAAGGTAGCATAGAGGCCTACGCAGGCCAGGAGGGACTCTTGCAGTGGCAATGCAGAGTATTCAACCAAGTCTAAAATTTTGTTGGAGAAGTGGGGTTCTAAGACGAAGGGCTGAACAACAGTCTTCCTCTAGAAAATCGATCCAACATAAGAGGTGATGCAATCTTCTAGAGTCAAGACGCTGGCCCATAGAGTGATTACGTAGGGACTTCGCAGTGTTTGACGGAAGGGAGCTAGATTGATCATTGGATCAACTATGACTTGGGGAATGAGGTAAACCATCGTATGTATTTATTGCTACTATGATTTCTCTACAAGGTTAGCTGGTGTGAGAGGCAACCTGTTGTACTCAGATTCTTCTTGCTTATTAATACAAACCCTCTATCTGCTACACTAGTTTTCCCAAGATGGGTTTTTCTAGGGATGTGTTGTCCAAAAATAACGGTATCCCGTGTGTGTTTGTCTCATCTATTGTTTCATTTTATGTTCTGTATGTTAGTGTAGTCTACAATAATGTTTTTGTTCATTGTTTATAAATTAAATAACTTGTTGAATGAAATAACAAGTAGGAGATGCTAAACTAGTGACTGCAGTTTGAGTTATCATTTGGCACTTTTGTACGGTGATAGCTATTTATTTATGATTAACATATGATTAACTTATTATGCGATATGTTTTCCACAATCGCTTCATCTAACTTTTTATAGGAAATGGTTTATCTTTATTTCAATTCTTTTCTCATAGCAATTGAATGATCTTTATTACCAATTGCCATTTGAAATCATTTTAGATCGCATAACTGAAAGATTAAATCCCGGGTTAGTTTAGAATTAGATATTTTTGTTCATTAGAATATGATTACATTAGATTTAGAATAAAAGCATTTTACTTATGAATTATTAGAAAGGAGATATCAATTCTCAACACACACACACATAAGTTGGGAAACTAGTCCCATATCCCTAGTCGGACCCACTATACCAAACGGAAAAGGAGCTGCTAACCAAGGTCCGGACTGGGTGGGTATCCCCCTTGTTGTAGACCCGATTTTCAGGGCTTCAACATATTTGGCGCTAGAAGGAGGGCCCTGAACTGTGAATGGAAATTAAATCTAAATCTAAATACCATTCTGAGTGTAAATCACCATCACCATCTCCCCCGACTTCTCCATCGCATTTAGAATATTTAAATCTTGAGAAAGAAGTCGAAAAAACAACAAACACTACCATAAACCCCGACATTTTAGAGAAATCTACTATTAAACCTCTTGAAGTTGAATCTTTGATCCATAAAATTCAATGATTTTCTATATCACCTCAAAGATCTGAAAAATCTCAAGGTAGTGTGACTTCGCAATATAACCCTGCTCATCCTCTTACCAGATTGAAGAGAAAAAATTTTGGTATTGAACCAATTGGGTTACCTCTACCTACAAGGAAGAGAGCAAGGAAATCACCTAAAGGATCTGATAGCGAGACTCTTTCATCATCATCATCTTTTCAACCTCTTCACTGCGAAGTCAACCATCCACCCGTCCACTTCAGATTATTGTCCACCAGTCCGTTGGAGCTTCCACATCTCCTTCTCAATCATCTGGAACAGTAATATCCTCATCTTCCCAACCGCAGGGATCATCTTCTATTAGTAGTTCAGCGATGGCCCAATCTCCATGGAATAACCCAGGGGCAGTCTTATTGCCTGCGCCCTTGAGTCAAATATCGGCCCATCCTGAAAAATGGCTGCCTAAATTCAATCCTGAAATAGGCATGGTAGCAGAAGAACATATAAATAACTTTATGTTATCTATAAATCTCAATGGGGTTACTAGTGAAGACAGTATTGTCCAGCTCTTTCCTTACACTTTGCAAGGAGTAGCTGGATCATGGTATTTCTCATTACCATCTAGATCTATCACTAGTTGGGATATTTTTCAAGAACAATTCCTGACTAAGTTTGGTGATGACAGGTCTACTGCGACATTGATCAATGACTTGTCTAACCTTAGGGCCGCTTCCAAGCCTAGTGAAGAATTGCGAAGTGAATGGCACATCTCTGCTTTACCGTCAAACATAGAAATCTTCATTGATGGGGCTAACAAAACAACTTTAGCTGACAATATGAAGGAAGCAATAGCGGTAGAGAAACGTATCATAGCCTTAGAAAAGAAAAATGTTGTTGACGAACGAAAATCTAAGAAGGTTACTTTTAAAGAAGATCCCAAGAAAAAATACTCGAAAGACCCATTCGATTTAGAAGGATTGCAGAAAGTTTTGAAAACCATGTCTAATGAAATGGTCGACATAAAAAAACAAGTAGCAAAAAATTCTTCTAAAAAACCACACAAGCCTTATAGGAGAAATCCTTCGACTGATTCAAAGCCTCCCAATGCTATTACAAATGTTGAATCAGAAGAAGAAGAAGAGGAAATTTCCAATGAAGAGCCTACTGATGAAGAAGAAGTTGTAGAAGTACAAGGTATTTGAGATTTCATCCTCCCAGATGAAGAGGATCAAGAGGCATCGCCGGTCAGTACTAGATGTAGAAATCAACTCGATCCTCCTCAACCTACTCCTAAGCCAAAGAGCACAAGCTCAATGCCTAAGGACAAAGTCGCAGCAAAGAATACAACACGTAAAGTGACTCAAACAAGCCCAGTCCAAACAGATTCACCAACTCCATCTAAAACATTGATTGTTTCGGATGAAATGGAGTATAATATCATAGAAGACATGAAAAAGGCTAGGGCTAACATTACTTTTTATGAGTTGAGAAATTTAAAACATAAACAAAAGATTCTTTTGAAAGAATTACAAGCAGTACCAGTTGCACCTCTGCCCGTCGCTGTAATCTCTCAGGCTTTCCATGTGATTAATAAAGTTGATCCAAACGATATCGCTTTAATTGGAGGAAGGTCAAGATCTCATACTCCTCGATTTCTTCTTACTTATAAAGTTTTCATTTTTTTTTTCATAATTGTTTAGTTGATTCTGGAGCTTCATCTAATATCTTACCTAAGTCAATATGTGCAAAGTTGAACGTTCAACCTCAAATCTGTTGCGCGCATAGTTCAGCTGGATTGGTCACAAGTTGAAGTGATCGACAAACTAAATTAGGTTACCATAAGGATGTCATCTAATCCAAAGGTATGTCAAGTTATCGACATTTTGGTCGCATATATTCCAAAATTTTATGGCTTAATTCTTAGCAGAGATTGGTCTAAAAAACTTCATGTATACTTTGCAACTGATTGGTTGCACATGTGGTTCCATTACAATGGTAAACCAAATCAAATAAAGGTTGAGAGAGAAAGACATCATAAATACATAGTAACAGAATTGGAAGGAGAAAATGAACCTGTAGCATATAACAACAATATTATTGGCAACTATTCTATTGATTCTTTCTTAGGAAATTTTAATGCTCATAATTCACCTTAGAACATTCTGTTTTATCTCAAGTAGAAATTTTTTCTCAAATAGATAGTTCTAAATGTATTAATTCTATAGATAGTCCTGTAAATAAATCTTTATTTTGGAAGTTATCTTTTGACGGTTCTAAGTCTAACGAGGGAGTTGGAGCAGGATGCATATTAATCAGTCCATAGAGAAACAAAACTATGCTAACTTGTAGACTCGAGTTAAATTGCACCAATAATACTGCAGAATATGAGGCTTTAGTCCAAGGATTATACAAAGAAATCGGATTAGACATCAAATATCTACAAGTCTTCGAAGATTTTGAAATTGTTATCAGATAGGTACGAAACACTATACATTGTCTATTAGGTCATTTAAAGAATTACCAATCTTTAGTACAAGAGCTGACTGAACATTTTATAGCATTCAATATTTCATCAATTCCCAGACTCCAGAATGCTAGCGATGACCTCTTAGCAAACATAGCCTCCAAGTTCATTCCCTCAGAAGACTATAGCCTCAATAGATTTTCAATAGAATTAATCTTTAGACCCTCGATTCCTGATAACATTACTAATTGGAGAATTTTCAATGATGATCTTGATATTGTAAGCTTCCTCACATCAGAGGGATATTACACTAATTAGATAATTGATGAATACCAACATGAAAGACAATTGCAACAAGATAGCACTTATAATGCTATGCCAAAATTAATAGTCAAATTAGAAGATCTATATGATTTTAAAGATCGATTCAAAAGATCTGCCAATTCAAAGCTTCAAAGTTCAACTCTGAACTATGAATTAGTAAATCTATGATCCAATACCAAGCCACAGAATATCAATCTAGGTCTTGGCCTAGCTCCTGAAGAAAAATTAGCGCATGTTCATCTCTTGAAACAACATAAAAGTGTCTTTCCCTGGAACTATGATGAACTTAAGACTTATGACACTTCTATCATCCAACATACTATCCCAATGATAAACGATGAAAAACCTGTCCAGAAAAAGCTGAGTAAGATCCATCCTAATCTAGAAAACTAGATCAAATCTGAGCTCAATAAGTTATTGAAAGCCAAAATCATTTTTCCTGTTAGACATTCTAAATGGGTTTCCAATATGGTTCCCGTTAGAAATTAAAACGGAGACATTAGAATTTGCATTGACTTTCAAAATCTTAACAAAGCCTGTCAAAAGGATAATTTTCCTTTGCCTCCTAAGGAGCAAATATTAGAGGCAGTTGCAGGATTAGAATTAATGTCCTTTTTAGATGGTTTCTCTGGCTATAACCAAGTTTTGGTCCATCCCAATGATCAATTAAAGACCATGTTTAGAACCAAATGGGGTACTTATGCATATCAAAAGATGCCTTTTGGTCCGATCAACGCTGGTGCCACGTCTCAAAGGGCCATGGACATCGCATTTAAGGGATTAGTAAACAAATCAGTAGTAATCTACTTGGATGATATAACTGTATATTCCAAGAAGTGAGACAATCATCTCAGAGATTTAAAACAGATCTTCCAACGTTGCCAAAGGTATGGAATTTCACTTAACCCAAAAAAGTCATTTTTTACATTAAGTGAAGGAAAACTTCTTGGATTCATAGTGTCAAAATTTGGAATCCATATTGATCCTGACAGAATCAAGGAGATTTCCGAAATACCCCTACCTCACAACAAGAAAACTATGCAATCCTTCCTTGGCCAGATTAATTTTGTAAAGAGATTTGTTCTAGATTTTTCAAGAATCACATCTCTTTTACAAACAATGATTAAAAAGAACTCAATATTCAAATGGGGCCAAGATGAATAGGAAGCATTCAATCTGATTAAACATGCGATTGTTAACGCTCCATCTTTAGCAACTCCAAATTTTTCCGATCGTTTCATTTTATATACATTTGCTTCTAACAAATCATATGCTGTGATACTCACTCAAGCAAATCAAGACAAGGCAAAAGTCCCAATTGCCTTTTTCAGTTCAAACCTACAAGGGGCTGAATTAAATTATTCAGACATTGAGAAATAAGCTAATGATGTTTTCAAAGCGATCAAGTATTTCAGACCCATTCTGCTTAAAACCTATATTAAAATCATAGTATCGTTTCTAGCAGTAAGAAATCTCTTAATACAGAAATATGTGGGTGAAAAAAGAGCCAATTGGGTTACTACCTTATAAGAATATGACGTAGAAACCAAACCAACAAGTGTTGTAAAAGGTCAAGGCTTTTGTAAAATGCTGGCTGGAGCATTGCTTATTTCAAAAATACCATCTACGGAGATACAAATGTACGAGGTAAGCCTAAACGGGGTTAAATCATTATACGTTGATATCATATTTTATCTAAAGAACGGATATGCTCCTTCCAACCTCGATAATACGAAGAAAAGAGCGCTAAGGTTGAAGGCTAAACAATATCAATTCATAAACGATGTACCTTTTAGAATGAATTATGATTCTATTCTCCTTAGATGTCTTGAGAAATCTGAAGCTAAAAAGATGTTGCAGGAACTCCACGATGGACTAGCAGGTGGACATTATGCTGGAGATGCTACTGCACATAAAATCTTGCGTGCAGGCTACTATTGGCCTACATTATTCAAAGACACACACAACTACGTAAGGAAATGTCAAGTTTGTCAAACTTCTGCTGGGAGACAAAAGAAACCATCGTTGCCTTTGCAACCAGTCAACATTGAATAGCCTTTTGATCAATGGGGATTAGATATAATAGGTGAGATCGTTCCTCACTCTTCTAAACAACATAGGTATATCCTTACAGCTACAGATTATTTTACTAAATGGGTAGAAGAAGTTCCTCTCAAGACAGCTAATGCCAAACACATCATTGATTACATAGATCAGTTCATAATCACCAGGTTTGGTTTACCTTATGTTTTAATGTTTGATAATGCAACGTATTTTTCTGGCAATTGTATGATTGAATTTGCACTCAAAATAGGTTTTAAGCTTAAATACTCTACCAATTATTACCCATAGGGGAATGGATTAGCTAAATCAACGAATAAAAACTTAATCAGAATTATTAAGTGAACCATTGATCAAACTCATAAAAATTGGCACAAATCCTTAATATATGCTCTATGGTCAGACCGAAAATAATGCAGAAAGCCTCCATTGGCACTTCTCCCTTTAATTTAGTTTATGGGAAAGAAGTGGTCCTTCCAACTCATCTAGCGATTCCCTCTTTGGCCTTAGTTCAATACATTGATGAAACACCAACTTCTTCCTTACAACTAAGGCAATTGGAAATCCTTAAGCTAGAAGAGCAACGTGAATAGGCTAAAATAACTCATGCTCATCACCAAGAATTAGTGAAAGCTTCTTTTGATTCAAACATGATATCCAGAAAGGACTTTCAGATTGGAGATCTAGTTTTAAAATGGGACAAGGCTCATGAGGAAAAGGGAAAACATACGAAATTTCAACGAATGTGGCTTGGCCCTTTCCAAATTGCAGAAATCATAGGTCCATCTACTTTTATGTTACAAGATTTAACAAGGAAAAGAGAATCTTTACCTGTTAACGGGAAAATCCTCAAAAAATACTTTCCATAGGAGATCATTCTTCTGTTTTTGTAGATTAGTTTTTTTCTTTCCTTTATTTTGATAATAAAACCAATTGTTAATGGTTACATTTGGAATTCACGAAAAAGACAAGTATTTTTTTTAGATTTTGTTTTTCGCTTGGTCCTAGATTTTTTACTGCAGGAGTTGCTGTTGTGGATTTCTTTGATTTATTCCCCATTTTCTCTAGATTTCTGGTTTCGGAGGAATTCTGCACAAACAGTTGCAAACCGTGATACAGAGAAAGTGCTACTACAAGCCAATATGACAATGAATAGAATTACGTTGATTGGCATATGATAAATGAAATATAGTTAAGGATTACCACGGATAACATCTTTTAAAAGATCTATCCTTAACTACAGTATTGAATAGTTGTTTAAACTGTCAATCGTGGTAAATAACATCATAAATTCCCATCACATCGCTCATATGCCGAATGATTATTTCAAGTGTGCTTTAGATTTCATTGATCGACGATTAGCGATAAATCACAAATCAGTGTTCGGGAGTGTCAAGGGGAAGGGATTTAGCACTTGTTGTAAATATTTTCGATTACTCAAAGGCGATACAATATAATGCATGCAAGCTGTTTTAATGTATATTTACTTTTCGATATGCGTGTCCAATTAATAGATCGTAGTCGGGATTTGGCTTGAGCTTTATCCCTTTGTCATGTGACTCTGTCGATTGCTGATTTTATTTGCTTTATCGCATCGGGAGTTTTGATTAGGCCTTTTCATATGTCCCTTTATCATTGACACTGTCGATTTGTTGATTGCGATTTCTTTATCGGATCGGAGGAGTTGAGGGGCTTTGTTTTATTGTACCTTTGGCATTTTTTTTCCTCGATTACCGATTGCGATTACCTTTTCGGATTAGAGAATTGGGTGAGATTTTGTTTTTGTGTATGTTTCCTTTGATATTGCGATATGCGATCTCTGATTGCTTAATCGCAATATAGAATGGTTTTATAATATTTTTAAAGGAACACTTTGTTTTTATTTAAAAGGTTCTATAAAATGATTCATTTACATCGGGCCTTTTAGTAAGGTTTTTTCTTCTGATGAGGTAAATACCATTTTATTTTTAAAGGGACCCATTCCATATTAAGATCTTGGGTAAAGGTTTTTATGAAATGGGGGGTTTTTGTACAACATAACAGTATCGAGACAAGAAAATAATTCTGTCCAAAATTTCCAGTGAAAATGGGATCTCTGTCGCTTACAATAATCTTTGGGTTTCCATGTAGCTCTTGAATTGTTTCCATAAATGTAGTAGAAACTGTACTGGCTAATGGATGTGATAATGCAAAAAAGTATGCATACTTGGTAAGTCTGTAAACTACCACCATGATGACACTCTTTCCCTCAGACTTGGGTAAACCTGTGATAAAATCCATTGAAACCTCCTCCCAACATTGGTTTGGCATGGATAAAGGTTGTAATAAACCTGGGGTATTAATTGTTTCAACTTTATTTTGTTGGCAAACTAAACATTCCACCACAAAATTTTGAATATATGATTTAAGGCCATCCCAAAAAATTCCTTCTTAACCCTGTGGTAAGTTTTTTAAAATCCTGGGTGCCCTCCTAAGGGAGAAGTGTGCAATTCCATAAGAATCTTTTGTTTGAGTTGGAAATTCTTACATAGGTATAAGAGATCTTTGTACCATAATGAATCATTTTTCCAGCTAAATGTATTAGATGTATTGGGATCTTGTTGTATCTTTCGAATGACTGCCCACACTTCTTCATCATTCTTCCATTCCTCCCTTGCATCGTTTATCCAATCTAGTTGTATAATAGAAATGGCACACAAAAATGCTTCCACATCCTCATCCTTTCTTGAGAGTGCATCAGCCACAACATTTTGCTTCCCTTTTTTGTAGATGATTTCAAAGTCATAACCCAACATCTTTGTGACCCATTTTTGTTGCTCTTCAGAGGATATTCTTTGTACTAAAAAGTATTTAAGACTATCATGATCCGTTTTTACCTTGAGTGACTTCCCATTAGGAAGGGTTGCCATTTATTAAGTGCATGTAATATTTCCAACATTTCCTTCCCATAAACAGCTTTGAGTACATACTTTCCCTTGATTGGATGACTTTATAAAGAAATGGGTCTTTCATCTTGCATTAAAACTGCACCAATTCCATTTCTTGAAGCATCACATTCCACAATAAAGTTTTTTATGAAGTCCAACGTAGCTAAGACTGGTGCTTGGTGCATTTCCTCTTTAATATGTTCGAAGGCCTTGGTTGCTTTTGGAGTCCATGAAAATGCATACTTCTTCAATAATGTTGTTAGAGGCACTACTATTCTCCCATAATTCTTAACAAACCTACGATAATACCCTGTCGACCCTAGAAATCCTCGTAGATGCTTTATAGATGTGGGGATTTTCCATTCCTTAATGGATTTAGTTTTGTTGGGGTCTACCTTAACACCTTCATGAGATACAATATGACCCAAATATTCCACCTCTTGTACTCCAAAGAAACATTTGGAGCTTTTTGCATATAATTGTTTCTCCTCCAATAGTTTGAGCACCCTGTCAACTTGTTCAACATGATCCTTCCAAGACTTGTTGTAGATTAGTATATCATCAAAAAATACTAACAAAAAATTTCTAAGGAAGGCTTTGAAAATGGAATTCATCAAACCTTGAAATGTAGAAGGTGCATTGGTAAGGCCAAAAGGCATGACAAAAAATTCATAATGACCCTCATGAGTTCTAGATGCTGTTTTCGGAATGTCTTTAGTCTTCATTATGATTTGATGATATCCTGAACAAAGATCCAACTTGGTGAAGTAAATTGATCCATGCAATTCATCCAATAATTCATCAATGACAGGAATGGGAAATTTATCTTTAAAGTGAGCTTGTTGAGCTCCCTATAATCCAAACACATGCACCATGATCCATCCTTCTTGTGCACCAATACTATTGGAGCAGATAAAGAATTTTGACTAGGTTGATATATACCAGCCTCTAGCATTTCTGCAACCATACGTTTAATTTCACTCTTTTGGGCATATGGATAGATGTACGGATTGATGTTTGGAGGAACACTTCCTGGAATCAAATGAATAGCATGATCATGATCATGAATAGGTGGGAGACCTTTGGGAGTTTCAAATTCCTTGGAATGATTGTCCAAGGCTTTTTCGAGATCTAGAGAATAGATGATTTTGATGTTGGAACCTCTAGCGAACATAATTGTGCAATTACACCTCGTTGTTCCTTTTTTAGAAGCTCTGTCATACCATTAAAGCTGATTATCTTTCCCGGTTTCCCTGTAATACCCCTTAATTCGACTTCCTTTCCTTCTGCACAAAATTTCATGAAAAGTTCTTGAAAATTAAAAGCTATTGTACCCAAGGATTGTAGCCATTGGACTCCTAGTACAACATCAGAACCACCCATTGGAATGGAAAGCATTGGGCTATTCAATACATATTCTCTCGTGGATAGCTTGATATTATGGCACTTTCCTGAGCAATTTATGGTTCCTCCACTTGCAACCATCACTTGACACTCTGGTTCTCGATATAGGAAGCAATTCAATTCCTTTGCTATCTTACAATGGATAAATTACGGGTACTTCCCGCATCAATCAACACTATTACCTTTCTTTTCTTGATATGACCTTCTATCTTGATAGTTTGAGGAGTGGTAATTCCAACCAATACATTACAAGATATGGTTGGATTCATTTCTTCTTTATCTAGGGTTTGCTCCTGCATTATATCCTCTTCTTTTGACATTTCTTGTTACTTTTCTTCCTCCTCTTCACAATCTATGTAGAATAATTTCTTCTCAGCACACTTATGACCTTTAGTGTACTTGCTATCACAACTGTAACAAAGCCCTTTTACTCTTTTTTCTTATAATTTTTGTGGTGTCAACTTTGTAGGTTGTGGAAGGCTAGGGGAAACAACACTTCCATCTTTATAGTTGTGCGTGGTAGGCTTCCTGATTTCCGTAATTTTGCTTTCCATTTTTCTTACTAACCTTAATGCCTTTTCCAATGAATCAGGTTCCCAAAGGTGAACCTCGTGTTGGATATTATCCTTTAAAGTCCCTATGAACACATCAATCCTATGCTCCTTTGGAATATCTTTTACCCTTATGTTCAATTTTTGGAAGTCCTCAATGTGCTCCATCATTGAAATTTTGTTTGAGATTTATCAATTGGCTAAAAAAGGTGTTGCTTTTTGTATCCTCATAATGTGCTATCATTTCTTTCGTAAAAATTGCCCAAGCGATAAATTATTTACGAGAGCAAAGCCATTGATACCATACAAATTGATTTGGTTCCAAATATAAAGTTGCCATACATACCTTTTGTGTGTTTTGCACATTATTGATATCGAAAAATTGCTCCATCAGTAATATCCATGTTGCGGGATCCTTGCCATCAAACTTCCTCATATCGATTTTTGGAATATGATGGGTCTTCGATCCCACATTAGAGTCTATGAAATCATGATTAACATTTCTTTTTTTCTCATCATGAGTTTCCTTTACTACCCTTTCACCATTAGTGACCATTTCGTGTAGCAACATATTCAAATTTATCTTTAATTCTTCCATCTTATCGTTCATGTCATTTATATTAGCATCCATGCCATTCATCTTAGTTTCCATGCCATCCATCTTAGCTTCCATCTTAACATGCATGCCATTCATATTAGTTTCAACACCATTCATCTTGGCTTCTTTTACCTTTAGTGAGAATGAAATTTGGTGTACCTGGTCTTGTAATTTTGATATATCATGTTGCATTTCTTCCTCTTCTTCATGAGTCATGCTAGAGATTTCAAGTTTCCTACTATGTGTTTCCATTTTCTTTCTTGGGGGCATTAATTAGTGCTAATAATTCTTCACTATTCCCTTTTAATTCCTTCAAACTAATTTTTCAAACCAATTTGATGCAAAATTTAAAAACTACACACCTTTTTTTCACTTTGTAAGAGCTCGACATTGAATCTATTGTATCTCTGTAACTACAGATCTCGAATAAATGAAATGTCATCCTGTGGTAGCCCTTTGAGTCCTATTTCTAACCCTACGAGTTTGATCAAGATTGGATTCTCCAAGGAAGAGTTATGCCAAATCTCCCATAGTGACCTAATTATAAACTAGTTCAGTAGAGCGAACTTGTACGACATGCCACATGTCATTGCTTCGACCTTAGTACCTAAAACTGATACACGTAAAAGTACAAGTTGTCCTCTTTTTGAAACTTCTTACTAAATTTCAATTTGATGCTCAAAACCAAAGTTATGGCAATTTTCCCTAGGTGATCTGTTTGGAATGTAATTCAGGGGTCTACAAAAAGCCTAAATTCCTTAGAATATATCTTTGAACACTAGTGAGACAGGACCTGAAATTTGGAACCAAGGTTCAGACCGATTTTTTCTCAAATGGATTTTTGTTTTAGCTTTTGAAACTTTTAGCGAAAGAGTTATAGTGAAAATCCCACGATGACCAATTTTAGTTTAAATTTTGGAGCTTGCAAAACCCTAAATTCCTCAGATTATATCTCCACAAATATAGTGAGACAAGCTCTGAAATTCAGACTCAAGTTTCAATACGATTTTTTCTCAAACGGGTTTTTTTTTCACTTTTGAAACATCGCAGAAAAATGTTATAGCCAAAATTCCACGATGATCTATTTGGAGCAGCAAAACCCTAGAATCCAAAGCTCTAATACCAAATATTAGGAAACCAACTCAGAAAAAGATAAAAAGATAGATCAACGCCTTAGAATTCAGCCTCTTCAAGGGGTCAACCTCCTTTAAATTATACAAATGAATAATTCTTGGATGATTCAAATGACTAAACCTCCCTTCTATATATAGGAGTCTAACGGGTCATAATATAATCAAGCCGACATAACAGTAATAACATAAGGGCACAAAAATAACAATAGTGGGTTTCTATGGGGCCTTACTAATTACCAATATGGGGACATAGGGGCACAATAATAACAATAAGGGATACAATGACAATAGTAATGGGGGAATCACTAGTATTATAGGGACCTAATATAACATTTGATGGTTGCTTAAATTGTTGAAGATTTTATTCATTCAAGATGAATAATCAAATCACTAAAGCTTATCTCAATGAGAGGAATAAACTTGATGGTTACAATTACACAAATTGGAAATTTAAGCTCGAGACTCTTCTTGAGGGACAAAATGCCTATGGCATTGCCACTGGTGATGAAGTCAGGCTAACTACTACAACCAGTGGATTGAATACAACAATTCAAGACTGGGAGAAAAGGGAGATGAAGGCCAATGTGCTACTTAAGTTATCAGTCAAGGATTGCATCATCCCTCACATTCGAGATTGCAAGACAACGAATGACATCTGGAAAATTCTCAAAGAGATGTATGAGGTCAAGAACACCAGTTGAACCTTGTACCTCAGGAAGAAGATTCTCTCAATCAATATGGAGTAGAATGAGTTTGTTTCTTCATTCATATCCCAGATAAAGTAAGTTAAAGATAAACTAACTAATATCGGTCAGACCGTGGCAAATGATGATTTGGTGATAATTACCATGAACTGCATGACAGATGATTATCAGATGTTTATAACCAGATTTAATTGAAGAGAAAAGCCTCTAGGATTTGAAGATCTCACTGGGATTTTTCTACAAGAAGAGGAATGGAGGTTGTCTCGCAAACCTCCAAATTTAGATCTTGCATTGATGACAAAGTTTAAGCCAAAGGGGAAAGAGTGGTTTATCACAAGAGAGATAGTGCATCAAGAACAAGGACACCACAAGGTATGACCTCGCATAAACATTACTCTGTTTTTAAATGATTTTATTGTGGTAAGATAGGCCATATTGCTAAATTTTTCCATAAGAAAAAGGCAGATGGGGAGAGGTACAAGCAGAGAAGACATGTAAGTCATTTGGCTGATGCATATGCAGATCATAATGAGGATGTCAGATTGTTTATGGCTAAGGCTGAGACTGATTTAGCTACTAAGGAGGATGAATAAGATATTTGGTTTGTAGATTTTGGAGCCTCCTCACATGATAGGCAAAAAGAAATGGTTCAGAAATTTTAGAGAATCAAACGCTGGAGTAAAAGTATACCTTGGAGATAATAGAGGGTATGAGATCAAGGGACATGGAGATGTTCTTGTTACTCTACCTGATGGAAAGATCTAGAATATATCTGATGTGTGGTATGTTCCTGGTATTAAGAACAACTTGATTTT
Source organism: Pinus taeda (assembly GCA_000404065.3). Classification (NCBI taxonomy): domain Eukaryota; kingdom Viridiplantae; phylum Streptophyta; class Pinopsida; order Pinales; family Pinaceae; genus Pinus; species Pinus taeda. The sequence continues at coordinate 22,767 of APFE031135006.1, forward strand.
TGTATCAAAGATTACAAATCATGATCTCAAGGTAGAATTTTTAAATCTCATTGTATTATTAAAGACTTTTTGGACCAGATGAAGCCTATTGCTACAGGTATTCGCATAGGAGGACTCTACAAACTGGATGTGAAAAGTACACCACAGCAAGCATTGATGTCATTGGATAAGTCTGCTAAAAATTTGTGGCATCAGCAACTTGCACACATCAATTTCAGTGACTTTCTTTTGTTGTAGAAAAAAGGTATAGTAGATGGTATTCTTGTTTTGAAAAATTTTCATATTGATTATGAAGCATGTGCATTCAGTAAACAACATAGAGATGAATTTCCTGCTATTAAAGATAGAAAACAGACGTAGATACTCAAACTTGTACACACTGATTTATGTGGCCCTATGCAGACAAGATCGTTAGGTGGGGCCCACTACTTTTTAATCTTTGTTGATGATTGTACAAGATTCAAATGGGTATATTTTCTTAAACAAAAGTGTCATGCTTGTGAGTATTTCAAGCAATTCAGAAACACGATTAAGAAGCAGACAATAAAGTTCATCAGGATTCTTCGATTAGATCAAGGTGGAGAATTGAAGAAAGGGGTTTTCATCAAATACCGCAAAGAGCATGGGATACAACAGTAGTTTACAACACCTTACACTCCTCAGCAGAATGGAGTGGCTGAGAGGAAAACCAGAATACTATTGGAGTGTGCTTGTAGTATGTTGAAAGATAAGAATCTAACTAATGGTTTTTGGGCAGAAGCTGTTAATACTGCAGTGTATTTGAAGAATAGGAGTCCCACTAAAAGTCTTGACTATAAAACTTCTTTTGAAGCATTGTTTGGCTTCAAGCCTGTGGTAAGTCACCTTAGAGTATTTGGTTGTAAAGCTTTTGCGCATGTTCCCAAAGAGAACAGGAAGAAGTTGGATTCAAAGACCATTAAATGTACCTTCATTTGATACTGCAGTGAGTATAAGTCTTATAAAATGTTTTATCCTTCTACTCACAAGGTGTTTGTTAGTAGAGACATAGTATTCCTTGAACTAGTTGATGATGGAAATCCTGTTCAAAAAAATGAAGAATGGCATGTAACCTTACTTTCAGATGAGAATATTAAAACAGGGATCAATCAACAACAACAACAACAATAGCAACAACAACAGAAGCAGGAACAACAACAGTAGCAGGACAAAGAGGAAGAAATCAAGTTCAGTCCACAAAGAGAAGAACAAAATAGAATAGTTGAACCCCCATCGCTAAGGAGATCTAGCTAAGCTGAAACTATTACGAGCTCGATATAGGGATTGTGCACTCATGAATGATATGTTAAACATTGCAGAACCTTCTTATTTTATGAATCTAGTAATAGTTTTGAATGGAAGGAAGCAATGAAGGAGGAATATGAATATATTATTAAGAACAATACTTGGGATCTAGTAAAGCTTCCTCATGGTAAACAACCCATAGGTTGCAGATGGTTATTTAAATTGAAATTTAAAGTAGATGGGTCTATTGATAAGCATAAAACAAGGCTCGTTGCAATGGGGTATTGCTAGAAAGAAGGTATTGATTTTGAGGAAACATTTGCCCATGTTGCAAAACTAAATACCATTAGACTAATTATTGCTTTAGCCACTAAGCATCATTGGAAAATACATCAATTAGATGTTAAATCTGCTTTTTTAAATGGAGACTTAAAAGAAGAAGTATACTTAGTGCAGCTTGAGGGGTTTGTTAAGAAGGGAGAAGAACAATTATTATGTAGATTAAAGAAGGCTTTATATGGTTTAAAGCAGGCTCATAGATCCTGGTATGAAAAAATTGATTCATTTTTCCTCATGCATGGTTATAAACGGAGAAAAAATGATCCCAATTTGTATATTGTGTTTAATGATGAGGGACATATAGTGTTGATTTCTTTATATGTAGATGATCTGATCATGAGAGGGAGTGTAGAAAATCTCATTGAAGAAATGAAGCAGCATTTATCACAGAAATTTGAGATGAAGGACCTTGGAGAAATGCATTATTGTTTGGGTCTAGAAGTTTGGAGAGATTCAAACCAAACTTTCTTGTTCTAGGGTAAGTATGCTAAGAGTTTGTTGACTAAATTTAAAATGGATGAGTGCAAGGATGCATTTGTGCCTTTACAACAAAATAGCAAACTTCAAGTGGATGATGGTTTGAAATATGCAGATGCAACATTGTGCAGATAGTTGGTTGGTAGTCTTATCTATTTGACTATGACGACACCAGATCTAGCTTATGCAGTGAGTGTTTTGAGTCAGTTCATGACTCGATCTCATGAGAACCATTGGATTGTAGCAAAAGGAGTGTTGAGGTATCTGCAAGGAACTTCATACTTTGGTATTTTGTATTCTGACTCATTTGATATTAGTTTGACAGGTTATACAAACTCTGATTTGGCGGGAAATTTAGATGATAGAAGATCAATTACAGGTTATGCCTTTAGCATTGTGTTTGGGGTCATCTCTTGGTGCAGCAAGAAACATCATACTGTAGCGTTATCCTCCGCAGACGCAGAATATCAAGCTATGTGTGCAGCAACATGTGAAGCAGTTTAGCTGCGCAGACTTCTCCAAGATGTAGGAGAAGCCAAGATGCAGGAAAAGAATAGATAGAAGCTGTGGTTATCAATTGCGATAATCAAAGTTCCATCAAATTGGCCTACAATCCTATGTTTCATAAAAGCACTAAGCACATAGACACTCAATTTCATTTTGTCAGGGAGAAGGTGCAGTCCAAAGAGATTTGTGTTGAATATTGTAATTCTTGTGATAATATGGCTGATATATTTACTAAGCCTCTGGGAAGACTGAAGTTTGATTTGTTTAAGGACATGTTAGCTGTGTTTAAGAACACTTTCTCCATTAAGGGGGGTGTTAGAATTAATGGAGATTAGGTAATTATTGTTACGTAGTTATGATTGTGCTTTTCTTGGACATTTAGTTCCTATCATTCAGGGATTTGATTTACTATCCCTAACTAAGTGTATCTATTTATTATGGGAGTTTAATGTGAAGCCTAAGTGGCGTATTTGCTTGTAGGAGCTCTTGGTGATCCGCACCTATGAGCTCCTCTAGCATTGTTTGCCAATTCATGTCTTCCATGTGCAACTGTTGACAACATATAAATAATATTTATAAATTAAGATCTATTTTACCATATAAATTAAAAAAATATTGACTAACCATTTTTTAATTTAATTAACCCACACATAAACAATTGATCTACAATATAACAAGATTCTTAACAATGGATATTCACCCCTATTCTTGGTAGATCTAGAATTAAGATGAATCAAGACTGAACTAAATGTAATGACAATAATTATAAATTAAAATAAAATTATAGTTCAATTAATTGTTATTGTTATTATTATTATTTTAATCTTTTCCATGTGAGATGTACCATAAAGTAGGTGTTTTGATACATATCACGGTTTGTTACCTATCAATGTTTAGTAAACATTAAATTTATATCACTATACTAATGAATAACGAGGTAGTCTAATTTATAGATTAAATGGCCTTTTTGTACCATAAAGTAGGTGTTTTGATACATATCATGGTTTGATACCTATCAATGTTTAGTAAACATTAAATTTATATCACTATACTAATGAATAATGAGGTAGTCTAATTTATAGACTAAATGGCCTTTTTGTACCATAAAGTAGGTGTTTTGATACATATCATGGTTTGATACGTATCAATGTTTAGTAAACATTAAATTTATATCACTATACTAATGAATAAAGAGGTAGTTTAATTTATAGACTAAATGGTCTTTTTCAGGACTATTTTTCTGGTTAATTTCAATCAAAACGGGATAAATATTTTTAAAAGTTTGAGTTTAAATTGTTTAATCTACATAATTCAATTAGTCCTCTAGTTTTTCAAATTGGTGAATCTATTTATATATTTAAATGTGTATTTTAAACAACAAAAAATATTAAAATTGTATTGTAAGATTTACGAGAGATTTTTCGGCGTAAATCACAAGATCTATCATTTGTCGACGTGTTTCGAACCAACCAGTGTGGTTTATCGTTAGGACAAGTTGAAGAAACATATCCAGCTTTACATATTAAATAGTTTGAGTAGAGCTTCCAACAACTAACTTAACCAACGGCTAATTGCAAGATTTTAATAAATTCCTATAAAAAAAAGTTATTTCATATATAACTTATGCTACACCATAAAAAAAAACCATTATAAAATTATTTTATTCATGTAAAATTCTATTAATACATTTCCTTATTTATAAAAAGGAATAAAACTATTTTATTAGATTAATGTGATATAAAAATAGAAAAAAAACTATTTTTATATCTCAATGCTCACATTAATATTAATATTCAAACCATGTATTAATTTCTTAGATTTTTATATGATTAACTTCACAAGTTTGAGTAATCCACTCATATTTTATGTGGTTAAGCTATTTGATATCTTACCAAATAGCAGCACACCCTCATGCAAAACTCAAAATAATTTACTCTTTTAACCATTAATGGTTGTAAATGCTTAAATGGTTCGTGGGAGTTATAAATGGGATTTCAAATGGATATATATATATATATATATATATATGCTGTCCAGTTTTTATAGATACAAACAGTTACCAAATTCTCAGGGGTACAAATGGTTTTCATGGACCACGAGATTTTACTTATATCTAAAGCAACGCAGTGTAAGTTAGAGTGCAGCCCGGCCGAGAGAGTCTCCGTTATATTTATGTTTATAAATGGTAACATTGTGGCCATTTACGATCGCATCTTTTCATCCTGCTCTCATCGCCCTTCTTGATATCGAGCAGCTTTTTTCTTACTATTTGCTTCTAGCACCAATAGCATTGTCTGATAAATAAATATCGAGAAGGATTTGTCATGGCGGAGTGGATGATGAGCAGCGAGGCTGAGGACTTGATGAGCGGCGATGAAGAGGATTTGATGAGCGGCGATGAGGAGGATTTGATGGAGGAAAATGAAGATGTTTCAGCTACCTCCATCCCTGACGGCGCACAGAACATCAACATCAGGCTCATCTCTCAACAAACTTTATTGCCGTCACAGAGGAAGGATTTACGTAAGGTAATGGATATCCTTGTTGTAAAAGAACAGTTTGCCCGCACACTTTTGATTCATTATCGCTGGGATTTTGCAAGATTATTTGATGCATTTGTAGAGAGGGGGAATGACTGGTTATTTTCCCAAGCGGGGGTCGCTATTAGACCGGAATCCACAAATTCCCTCTTTGTTACCATCTGCATGGTCTGTGCAGAGCAAGATTTGAAGGAAGAGGACACCACAATGATGAATTGTGGTCACACTTTCTGCAATGTGTGTTGGACGAAGCACTTTCTTTTTAAGATAAACGAGGGACAAAGCAAGCGGATTAAGTGCATGGCTCCCGACTGTAATGTCATCTGCGATGAAGACATTATACGAAAGCTAGTCACTGTAAAAGATCCTGGAGCAGCCCAACGCTTCGATCGCTTCCTATTTGAGTCCTATATTGACGACAATGACAAAGTGAAGTGGTGCCCTAGTGCTCCCAATTGTGGAAATGCAGTTTGAGTTGAAGGAGATGTTTACTGTGAGATCCAGTGCACTTGCGGACATCAGTTTTGCTTTAATTGTTTGGCTCAACCACACTCTCCTTGCTCCTGTTCGATTTGGAAGCTTTGGGATAAGAAATGTCAGGACGACTCTGAGACATTAAATTGGATTACAGTTAATACCAAGTTGTGCCCCAAATGTGGGAAGAACGTGAATAAAGATGGTGGCTGCAACTTGGTGAGCTGCGTATGTGGCCAAAACTTTTGTTGGTTGTGTGGTGGCGCCACTGGAGGTAGACATACCCAAACAAGCATTGAGGGGCACAGCTGTGGTCGATATAAAGAAGATGAGGGAAAGGATGTTGAGAAGGCAGCACGTGTACGCACATTATTACTCTAGATGGAAAGCTCATAAGGATTCTCTGGAGCTTGAAACAAAGCAAAGGAATTTATTAGAGGAAAATATTTTAGATTTTGAAAGCAAGGAATCCCGTGTTAGTGACTATAGATGGCTACTAAATGCCCTGCAAAGGCTGTTTAGATCAAGGCGTGCCCTTGCTTATTCATATGCTTTTGCATTTCACATGTTTGGTGATGACATAGACATATATTGACACCACTACAAAAAGAAATGAAACAGAATCTTTTTGAAGATCAACAGCAGCAGCTAGAGGGAACAGTCGAAAGGCTTTCAAAGATTATCGAGGGGCCTTCTGATCAACTGAGTGTAATGGCCAACCGAACGCAAGTTATTGATCTCACTTGCGTCGTCGATACAATGTGTCGAAGAATGTATGAGTTTATCCAAAATGATTTGGTCCGTGACCTTCACTTGACAGCACATCCAATTGCTACATATAATTCCAAGGGTGTCCACATACTATCTATCTGATACGTAATCGATATCACATAGATGACACAAACCATTTTTAGTAGTCTTTGTTCTTCTTAACGTTTCTTACATTCATTGTCTTTGGAGTTAACTAATACCAATGGCATTAGTCATGTAGTTGAGATTAAGTCAATGGTCGAACGTCTCTTACATTCATTGGTTTTTGGATAACAGGCACACAATCAGAATGGTTTTTGGATGAAATAACGTAGATTCTATATTTTTTGAGCTAACTAGTATTAAAATAACGCATATTCTACATTTTTCCCTCACTATTTGTTGTGTACTTTCTATCTAACTTAAAATATCTTTATTAACCCTAGATTTAGTAAAGATTAATTGGCGTAAAATCTTTAGTAAATCATGGCGGGGATAAAAGCCCCTGGAAACCTCAGGTTCAATGGTATTTCTAAAGCTCTTTTATATCATGTGTTTTTTCATGTTATTAATTGGCGTAAAATCTTTAGTAAATCATGGCGGGGATAAAAGCCCCTGGAAACCTCAGGTTCAATGGTATTTCTAAAGCTCTTTTATATCATGTGTTTTTTCATGTTCAATGGTATTTCTAAAGCTCTTTTATATCATGTGTTTATGGTAGTTTACTCGCGCGTGTGAGGTGATGTAACCCAAAACAATCGATGATGTAACCCAAAACTGTCTCCAAAATGTTTCGATCTTTCTTCCCGGTGTTCCCTTGGTTTTTTTTTTTTGTGTGTTTTTGTGCGCTGATTGAATTGTCTTCAAGTGTGGTTGAATGCCTTGTATATTTAGCTTTTTCAGGGAGCTCAAACTATCATTGTGAGGCTGAATTGCTATTGTTAGGATGACTGGTATTTTTGTAAGCCAACTTGGTTTAGAAGAGGATATTTGACTCTTTTCACTCTAAATAAATCTTTTTTACATGATATAACATGCCCAATAGGGTCTTTAAATATGAAAATGACTTTTGGTTTTTGACTTCTTGAAAATAATAATAATATTTTTTCTTTTTCTTTTACAATGAATACATAACATCAATAATGCATGAGACATTATCAAGACCAAACCTAATAACATTTTCCAGCATAATTTATTGATGTGATAATATAGAGTAAGTCTAATGAAATATCTCAAAATGGGACTACATCCTCATCACCTGAATAGTTCAGCTTTACATCATACAAACCACCTGTTTTCCTAGAAATTGGCCTTAAAGTCTAAATGATGGTAAATGAATTTCGTACATTGTTTCACAACTTGTTATGGTCTATGTATCTATTCTAAGAGAAGACTTCACCTAGAGTTGGATGGGATCTCGCATGTGAGGGCGAGTTGGTAGAGGATTTGTTTTGGTAGTAATGGATCTGTTTCTCGGTTTGAATAATCCATTTACGTGTCAAATCCTATGAAGATGTGGGCTGATTTGTATTTGTATCTTGATTTGTATTTATATCTTGATTTGAAATGTGGATCTGCAGACCCAACTTCAAGACCCCGTGAATCTGGTAATACATGGATTATTTACATCAATATGAGTGTTACAGGCCATGTACTTTATATAACTTTAGATGTTATGCAACATATCAATATTACTAGCAACGGGTCAAAAACAAATATGAAGTCTGCATATTGTGATTCTCCCCGTGTAATCTACAACCGCATATCTATGTACTGCTTCAAGGTTGCTTGATGAATAATTCTCATATTTCTGGGCATAATGTAACATATAAACAATGAAGTGCAGGATACAAGTTTAGAATGATGAAATATATTACACCGCATATCTATGTACTGCTTCAAGGTTGCTTGATGAAAAATACTCATATTTCTGCGCATAATGTAACATATAAACAAGTGCAGGATACAAGTTTAGAATGATGAAATATGCTCATTGGTACGAATGTTTGATACAACAAGGAGCCATTGCCGTGGCGGTAGTCCCTGCCGGGGTCTGCAGGGACAATACAATACAAACGCTGTGACAGTGCAGTATGGAAGAGGTATCAGTCCTTGAATTAGCAAGTTTAGCACCAAGAAGCCAATAGGCCAGAAACTATGCTTCTCCAACAAATTTCAATAATTAATAAATAACAGAAAGTAATGTAATCCCATAAAAGAGACGAGCATACCTGCAGTGACATCGAGCAAGCTGAGATATCCCATACACTAAAGGCTCTGACAGCCAATCTTTCACGTGAACCAACATCCCAAATTCCAATATCGCCAACATTCGTTCCAACTGGCAGATAAGGTAGATAAGTCCACTGCTCAAGTTTTAAAAGATGAGACACTTTTGACATACAGATAAATAATTCAAAGATTAGAGATAGATCACCTAGTAGTATCGTTGGCTGCAGTGGGTGAAAATCCATGCTCATAACATTTGAACCCTGGTTAAAGGTTCTTGAAACAATTTTAGGAATTTCTTGCAGGTACATGCTGGGAGGATGAATTGAAGCTGGACAGGACACCTACAATTACAGAATGGAGATGAAAATAAGTCTAGTGATATCTTGGAATAAAAGCACAACACCCGTAACACGCTGCTGAAACCCATAAAGCAATTCTGAGTATGTGTGTGTGCATGTGCACTAACACACAGTTTAGTGATTTCCATAATAACACAAGACACTTAACACACTGCTGAAACCCATTCTGAGTATGTGTGTGCATGTGCACTAACACACAGTTTAGTGATTTCCATAATAACACAAGACACTTAACACACTGCTGAAACCCATCTAGCAGCTCTAAGTTTGTGTATGTGCATGTGCTTGACTAACACAGGTGAGTGATCTCTATAGTCCTCCAACGCCACTCGTTGAAAGTTGAGAAAAGTTTAACTGAAGACTCAGCAGCCAGCACAATCTATCAATAATTACATCAAATATTCCCAATACAAATGTAACCAACAAACACCTTTATAACGTTGGAATCTTAGCCAAGACACAATGAAAGCTAAGGAAGCTACAGAAGAAAACAATTTATGCAACATTTCAATACGTGCTGAACCCCTCCGTAAATTTGAGAAAGGATGCTATCTCAAAGCGTAAACTGTTGCATCCTGTGTCCATACCTCATCAGTTTGACCAGGACGAATCCGTTTCACAAGATGTTCAGAATCTGTAGATTGATAATCCAATCCGGGATTACTATTGGTGGGTGGAGTCCTTGGGTGTTTTAGCAAAGCAGCTGAAGTCATTTAACAAAAAACCAATTAAAATTTTACATCCTATTTAAATATTGGCACGCTCATCATCTTTAAGAAAGATGCTATCTTTTCTCATCTCTCTTTCTGGGCAAAACCTAAAGTCAAGCATGCTACCACATGTTTGCAAACCAAAATATGGAACTTAATCTACTACACAAAATACGGTCATCTTAGTTCACCTGGATGTGGTTGTGAAACCAGAGAAGACGGTGCGGCAGCCACTACAGTATGTGGAGCTCGAGGAAAAGAATTCACCATCCATCCTGCAAGGGCACTTGGATGAGTGGCTGCAGGTTGGAATGGCTGCAGTCAAAATTTTATAACGCATGTTAGATTGACAGTAACTCTGCAATATAGTTGAATGCATGTTAAAGTAATGGCTAATTCTAGGACAGAAATTTTCAACCGACAAAATTATTTACAAGTTACAGGAATTAATTTCTGAACTAATGTAGTCATGACTTACGATATGTGCACCAACAGCAGGAAATGAACCCCCTTTCGAAAGCGCACCAACAAGACAACTATTTGCAGGAGGAGTTCGAGCTTCATTCGAAGGCACACACGCATCGTCAACAAATAGGGTCTTGATATCAGGATTGGGTCGAGGGCTTTTGCAAAGCTGGTGCTGCCAATTGAGGCTGAAAAAAAAAATTAGAAGTGATTTTACATTTTGCATCATACATGATCAATTCCTTTTAAAAAATATAGCATTTCGACTTCATTTCATTTTCCATAGGCTACTGGGAGAGTTTCAACCTCATACATCCATATTAAAGTCATCCAAAGTACGTAAAAAACTCCCAAACACCACAAATAGAAACTGAGAAGATACAGTTAGAAATCAGAATGCCTCAACGCACAGGACAAAATGATTAAAATTATCCACCCCTCATAAATTCCGGCTGGAACTTTGATATCATATTCATGGTTCTGGGCAGGGGTTATAAGGGATGGATAATTTTGCCAAGCATGATATCCTACTAGACCTTTGATTTATTAATGTTCTGAGCCGTGAAGCTTTAAGACCGGGAAATGCCAACTTGTCTCGAAAAAGAGGGTTAGCTTCAATTAGCTTTTTGAGCTCTAGCAACATAATATTCCAAGCCGATTTTGTGTCTCCATATTTAGAAAGCTGCTCATTTTCTCTGCAAGTGTAACCAATCAAGGTCTCAGGACTTCTCACAGACTAAAACACCACAAATAATAAGGCAAGGCGTTGACTTTTCGCACGTTAAGTGAAAAATCCCTCTTTACTCGTATTTCAGGAAGAAAAAATCATGGCTGATATGTTTCCAGGCGGATCAATGTACAATAAAGACTACTTTTTAGTCGAATTAAATAGATAAAATAACAGAGGAGAAGCAGCTGGTTGCATGGACCTAAAGTTATCCAGAGTAAGAAGCTGTGTGATCTCTTTGTAAAGTTCCTCGTTGAAAGAAGAGAATACTTTAAGATCCTTCACCAGTTTTTCCACAGCTTTTGGTGGATCTTGCCTGGACAATATAACCAAGCAGCAATTAGAACTGACCTATCCAACAACATTCACATGACAACCAAACAAAACACTAATTCCTACACTTGTTCTACAGAAGGAGGACACGGCTCACTTGTCCAAAGCTTCAAGATATTTTTGCTTCCTAATCTCAAACAAGATTTTCATGGAATATTGATTGTCATCAACCTTTGTGAAACCAGATAGATACCGCTCCACTTCATCCAACTCTCCAGCCTGGACTTGATCTTCAAAATATTTCATGTTGAAGTAAAAGCCAAATTCTTGCTCTAGTCTGCAGCATGTATATAGAAATTGGTATGAAAAATGTCTCCATCCAACAACTTACAGGTTTGAGCTTCAAAAATTTGGACACATTAATCTTATGCCAGAGATTGAAAATAATAGCAAACAGATATCTCTGTATTAATCCTATCTCCTCTTAAATAGATAACAGCAGAGAAAAGCATAGGTTTATATTTAGTTAATTGACATTCTCTTCAAAACCCTGCATTTTACTGCCGAAAAATAGCAAGTTTTGTTTATGTTCTTTTACCATATATGTTTAGGTACACGGTAGAAGAAATGAGAAAAGCTGCGAAGCCCATACCGATTTTGTTACAAAAGAGTTACGAGTTGGTAAATGATTGATTTCTTACTTATGGACTGTTTCTTTGAACTTCTCCTCATCTAGAAACTGCAAGATTAGGAACACAAGCTCCCTGCTCAGAGACGACATCGACCCTGCTTCCCCAACTTGCTCCAGGGTTAAGATCTCAGAAGTGAAACCCCTTCCTCCTTAACTAGTTTATCGCAGGCAATATTCTATCAATCTTCTCTGTGGCCGAACACTAGGAAATGTAGTGTGCACACAAAGGCAATTGCAATTGATGCGACCCAAATCCTTCGCCTTACAGTGGGCATTCTGAGAGACTCGGACTATCAGGTTATGGGCACTTCTGCTGCAATCTTCAAGGACTATTTATTCATGAATTCCTCTGCAAGAAGAGGACAGAAATGGTGCACTCCTATCATTGGTACTGCTTACTGCAGAAGAACCTCATGATGGTAGGTAATCAAAGAAATGTTGAAAAACAGTCAACTTTGGTAGGTAAATCATGCATGGAAAAATTATACAAAATGTGACAACTGTTCACTGCAGAATATGCTAACATAACACTAGTACTATTTCCTATATTATTCCTAAGAATGCAATGGAAAACAGAGATGATAACGTAAAACACTAAAAAAGCAATACCCTCAACTAAATTACATCAGAAGCGGCTGTAACTAACTGTCCAACCAGCTAAACAGAAGCAATTACAGAATCATTTCATTAAATAAACAGTTAGATGGGGTTTCAGGCTAAAGCACACCAACCCATCCACAGGGCCTCAGCCAATTTATCACACTCTGCATGATTATTCTTTAAATATCCATGGGAATCACAGGATTCCACGGACTAACTCTGATTCTTCATCCCCCTGATGCTCTTCCGCTGTCCTCTTGTATGACTGCTGAATACAAATTAACACCCAATTCCCGTGTCACAAAACCCCAAAATCCCAGGCCATCCTGTTTTATACTAATAATAGATGCTGGGTAGCTCCACTAGACCTCACCCACTACTGATAATCTCAATCTCAAATGACAAATTCAATTCACGCTCTCAAATTTTCAAACCAAAACTCAATGCTGTCTGTTTTGCAGATTAAGGGGTCTGTGAAACGAATCTGATACAGATGTTCATTCACACTCTTGTGCCCCGAGGTACCGCTTATAGATCTAGCTAACCAGAAAATGAAAGAAATGCGCTCGCGAAAAAACGACAGACAGACAACCTTCTGGGTTTTCACACAGAACAAAGGATCCCGGATAGGTTTCATCCAACGAGAAATCCAAAAGTGTTGATGCATCGAGTAGTGTTGAGTTTGCATAGTGACAGATGGATAACATGCCTAAGCATATGTATAAACCAGAACATCCAGCCTACATATAAACTAGAACATCCAGTGTAAGAGTTTAACCACATGCAAGAAAAAACTTAGGTTAAAATAACTTGCTCTCACTAAAATCACATCGGGGCAAGAGACGCTTGCAATAAGAGGGTGAAATAGAAAGTTTGGTTAAAACTTTTTGGACCGAAATCGCGAGCAATAAACTTTGGTTAAAATTACTTAAACACTCAAAATTTATGGTCAACTGAAGAACTAATATCCGGTCAACGATAAATCGAATGCTATAGTCCCTGCTATGCCAGAGGCAGGGACTAACAATGGCTATGATTTGTTTATTGTTGATAATAAGTACATTACTTCTTGGGTGTATTTATTTATTTATTTATTTTTTGGTAGCCATTAAAGATATATTTTTTTATGATGATGCTCTAAAATAAAAAGCTTTTTAATTGTTAGCTATTAGCTAATACTGGTAAAAGTGTATCACGCGCTGAGCATTTTCATTTTCTGATCATAGCTCCTGAAAATATATCTGAAATGACTTTTTGGTAGTAGTTTTGATTGTAAGCCAATATTGGTAAGGTGACTTGCTTTGATGATGTTATGAAGCTAGGTCACAAAAAGATGGAAAAGATAGATCAACCACTAAAAAGATAAGCTTCTTCGAGGGATAAACCTCCTTTACATTAAACAAATGAACAATTCTTGGATGATACAAATGATAGACCTCCTTTCTATATATAAGAATCTAAGAGGTCCCAATCTAATGAGAGCCTACATAACAATAATATTGTAGGGGCACAACAATAACAATATGGGGCTTCTATGGGGCACAATAATAACAACATGGGGAATACTTGGGCGCAATAATAACAACATGGGGACCACATGGGAAAACAATAAAATAAGGGGGTTGCACTAATAATAAGAAGGGGCTACACTAGTAGTATAGGGACCTAACATGCCCCTCTCCTTCAAAAAGTGTTGTCATCAATGCTTGAGTAGTTCTTGATGCTTATGTATAAAATTCTCCTCCTCCCATGCAAAATATTCAATAGTTAAGTTCTTCCACTTGATGAGATACTCAAAAATTGATCGATTTCATAGTTGTTGGGTTCTTATTTCCATTACTTTTTTAGGTTCCACTATGACTTTTCCTTCCTCGTCAAGTTCTAGCAATATTATTTGAGCTAGGAACTTGTCACCTATAACCTTATTTAAGAATCAAACATGGAGAACTAGGGGAGCTCGGGAAGATGTAGGAAGTTCCAATTTGTATTTCATAGTACCAATGTTTTTCATCACCTTGAGGACCATAGTAATTTGGTGATAATTTATTATCCTTCTTAGCTTGCCTGAGGGACATTTGTTTGTAAGGTTGTAGCCGTAAAAATACCCAATCGCCTACATCAAAACTTCTTTCACAGTGATGTTGATATTCTTGTTGTTTCATTTATCCTTTAAAAGTTGGAGAACTTGTTGTTGATGCTCGATGTGATCTTTCACTGTTTGAACCTTTTTCTTCTTGATAAGTCCTTCTATCTTGAGAGTTTGAGGAGTGTTAATTCTTGCCAATGCATTAAAATATGGCCAGATTCATTTCTTCTTTATCTGGGGTTGGTTACTAGTGTATATCCTCTTCTTTTCATGTTTCTTGATCCTTTTCTTCCTGTTTTTCACAATCTATGTAAAATAATTTCTTCTCAGCTCACTTATGACCTTTAGTATATTTTCTATCACAACTGTAACAAAGCCCATTTTGTCTTTTTTCTTCCAATTATTGTGGTGTATGGTGTAAACCTTGTAGGTTGTGGAAGGCTAGGAGAAAAAACACTTCCATATTTATAGTTGTGAGTGGTAGGATTCCTTGTTTCCATAATTCCGCTTTTAATTTTTCTTGCCAACCTGAATGCCTTCTCCAATGAATCAGGTTCTCAAAGGTGAATCTTGTGTTGAATGATATCATTTAAAGTCCCTATGAAGAAATAAATCATTTGCTTCTCTGGAATATGATTTACCCTTATATTCAATTTTTGGAAGTCCTCAATGTGCTCTGCCATTGAGCTCTTTTGTTTTAGATTTATCAATTGGCTAAAGAAGGTGTTTCTCTTTGTATCCTCATAATGTGATATTATTTCCTCCGTGAAAATTGACCAGGTGACAAGTGGTTTACAAGAACAAAGCCCTTTATACCATACAAACTGATTTGGATCTAAATATAAAGATGCAATGTGTACCTCTTGTAACAGGTGTACATCATGTAGATCAAAATATTGCTCCATCTATAGTATCCAATTTACTGGATCCTTGCCATCAAACTTCCTCATATTGCTTTTTATCGATTTTAGGAGCTCGATCTTGAAGCGCTTGTAACTTTGTGATTTCAGATCTCCAAGTTCTAGAATTGTGTCCTATGATAACTCTATGAGTCCTTTCTAACCCCACTAGTTTGATAAATATTGGATTCTCCAAGAAAGAATTATACAAAAATGCCTACGATGACCTAATTATAGACTCATTCAGTAGAGAGAACTTGTATGGAGTGTCACGTGCCACTCTTTCGATATTTGAACCTAAAAATAATAGACAAAGAAGTACATTCCCTCCTCTCTCTATAAATTCTTACGAAATTTCAATATGATTCTCAGAGAGAATGTTATGATGATTTTCTCAAGGTCACCTCTTTTGGATGTAATTCAAGAGCCTACAAAAAACATAAATGTCTTGGACCATAACTTAGAAAATATAGCGAACCAATATCTGAAATAAAGGGCCCGATCTTTAAGAATATTGTGGCTAAAATGGGTTTTAATTTCAGAGTCTAAACCTTCATAGCAAAAAACATATAGCAAATATTCCGCGATGACCTATTTGAGATGGAATTTTGGTGCTTGCAAAAGCCCTAAATTCCTCATATCATATCTCTAAACCCATGGATGTAAAGGTGACACAACACGAATGCTCTGAACAAGGGTGACTCGATGACGCTGCGACACAACATAGGCCCAGTGGGGACCATGAAAACATGAGCAAATGATGGTTACTCATGCCATATCGAAATGTGAGATGACAAGCATTAAGAGGAGATGGTGTTCAAGGTACAAACATCACATCTGAAGAACTTCGATTTTGAAAGGCGAAAAAGAGGCCCTTCTTGGAAAAATGGTTTCCTCGTGAAGTATCAAATCATCAAAATGAAGAGAGACCCATTAGAGTACTCGGTGAGAAATTTTGAAAGGTGTTGAAAGTTCATAACATGGAGCTACAGTCTCATCACAATGTGCAATAGAAAATCTGTGGGTTTTCCTAGAAAAAAGGCTTTTTCCCTCCAATTTAATTCATTTTCTAAGTGAGTTGTGGTGAATTTACGGAGGAGGAGAAGGCCCTAAAACTCATGGAGGTCATGGTAGACAAAATAACCATTAGAATCGAGATCTGTGACTTTCAGCAAGTGGACTTACTTGTCTAAAGATGGCCTTAATGCTTTTTGGAATGATGGTTCTTGTTGAAGAAATAAGGGAAGAGGAAAATGAGAATGAATTACTATAGGAGGTCTAGAATCATCCTCAACCACTAAGTCAAACGTGGGGACTCTGTGGTAAAGGTGGTATGATATAGAGCAGAATATATTAAGGTATGGTAGCAAATGTCTATGATATGCGATGTGAATATTGCTCGCCGGAAAGGCTGGTAGGACAAACTATCCAAGGAATGGGAGGATAATCGACCATACCTAGATTCTGTGGGATCTAGGTAGATACTTATGTTAATCAATTGAGAAGATGGATAGGGGAAAATCGTCATGCCCCCAAGCATGGGATACTTCTTACAAACATTTTTTATGGAGGGGACTGATTTGGTATGCAAAGGTAAGGATGATGCTCCCTAATAAGAGGAGTTTATGGAGTGCCATTGTGTTTCGAGTGCTCAAAAAATGGATTCAAGCATCTCTACCCAGCTTGGCACGAGATCCTCCAAAGGATGATAAGGAGGTGTAGTGGCTTATGTGTCGCCTTGTATTCTATGGGTGTACTTGATGTATTTAGAGTGGTGGAATCCAAATATGGAAGGACGTATGCTCTATGGTGCATATCATCCCAAGGATAATCAGGGGTAGCCATGGCTTCCATGATGTCATCATCTGAATGGAAGGTTGGGGGACAGAGGAAGATTGACTACATGATGTGACAGCGGTACCTGGTGCATCATCCTGAGAAAGGAGGTTCACATACACTTCATCTGAACTGGTAGACGACCAGCTAGTAGATGGAAAATCTACCGATGTTGGCATGCATAGAAACCTCACAAAGGATTTCCTACAAGGAACTCAAGGATGACGATAGGTAAAGGACATGGACCGTGGATTTTGTTATCAAAACATCCAGGGGAGGCATCATGATGGTGGGACCAGAGTCCCCCTATCTTGTTGTACTAGTGGTACAAGAATCCACAGGTAGAGGAGTAGATGATCCATTACGAGTGGCCTTGTACTCGCAAAGAGCTTGCATCAAATCGAAAAATTCATCGAGATGAGGGAAACGATGGGAATAATGACCATAATAATTGCACAATGCACAAGGGTGATTTGTGCACAACGCTTTGAGTTCTTGGTTGGTCTTAGTAAGATAACTTGGACCTTAGGGATATTTGAATTAGGGAATGTTTCATGAACCAAAGGTTTGAGATGAGGAATCTCATGATAGTTATTGGTGGCATGCCTAACTACCTCACACACAACACACAAAGTGTGGTGAAGTAAAATTATAAGTGCAGATACAAACAAATTCCTCTAGCCCGATAGTGGGTCTAGCTACAACAAATACATTTTATGGAAGATTTCCTTTGGTTAGAACCAATTAAGAGGGCCTACCTCTTAGTACGCTTATCCTGTTTGATGATTTCCTTGCTTGCTCACTCCAACTATATCTCGCTTCCTTCTTCAAGCACCTGAAACAAGTAAACAACAACAAACAACAACCGTGATAATAGACAAATTGTAATTCAACCTACGTAACGAGTCAAGAAATATTAATCCATGAATATGTGAGATGAAAAATCATGTATGAAATCAATCGATAGTTGCATACATATTGATATCAAGAAGATATTACAACCATTGTCTTGATGTTGTGGTTCACCTCTAACAAGACCAGGTTCCCACACACTTTTGTTAGCATTCCATGATGGCCTCAATCAACAATAGTTTTAAGGATCTTCCCTTTATGCTTCACTCCAAAACCAATCACATGTCTCCCTCACACAACTAGATAGCTACAACTATGGATAGCTTGCTGTTTACTCCAAAACAAAAGCACACCAACATCAACACTCCAACACTAACACTTAACACTAGCTTGTGCTTGGGAAAAAGGGAGGTTTATATAGGATGAATGGATGGGAGATGGATCCTCTTGTCATGGGAGAAGGTCTTATCCCTTGAGGTAGTTCTATCTTTATAGGGGAAAGGAGCCCAAACTGACATCCTCGACCCCATCTGGCCAAACCATTTACTAGACTTCTATTACGGAGCTTCTAGAGCTGGAAGCTTAGGCTCTTAATTTAAAAAACTTCCTGTAATAGGACTAGCACAACTAAAACATAGCTCAGTTGCTCCAGTTGGTGCAAGGGATAATGCTAATATCTACACATCGGTGCGAGGGAGACAAAGGCCATTAGTGCTAGTCTTGTAAACTAGAAAAAATAGAAGTTTCAAGGGAAATGGTGCAAAAGGGAATTGATTTGCTCATAAAGAGGGACACAATGGGAGTTTGTTCATGAAGGCAAAGCACGTGGTGTCCACTGTAGAGGTCCTCCAAGGTCAAGGAACGGGGAGTATAGGGACAGTGACAAAATTTTGTGTAATAGATGCCCCCTAAAGCATGAAGGTCGAACTAGAGTGAGGGATGAAATTCTTTATGAATTAGTGTCGGGAATTGTAGTTTGCCGTCGAAAAAACTGCAAGAAAGTACAACTACATATACATAACTAAGAACTCTATCACATGATACATGAATCCTGGCATGGAAGAAACCATCCAGAGAATGATCATGTGAATAAATCGAGGTATGGGCACAACCATTCGTCAAAGAGGATCATAATGAAAGCAAGCTATGGTCGTAGCCATCCAATAATGAGAAGGATCACATATGATAACTCATGGTATGGTCACAGGCATCCATTTGAAAGGGAAATGCATATTAACTTAACCATGTCACATCACTTTGCAACCTAGACTTTTGTGATCTCAGTCCAGGGTCTTACATTCCAACACGACCCGATCAAAGTACAACTTCTAACATGTGAATAGATGTGTTGATGTTGAACATGCTAGAAAGTCGATTGATTACCAATCAGTGATGTAAACTATTAACAAGTGTGAGAGAAACCACCAACAATGACAATGGTCCTCAAGGTATTATCAACACAGTCTACAGAATGTGAATAGAGGAACTGAACTCGAACACCCGTGAAATCACTTGATCAAAATCCAATGATGTGAACTTGTCGTTGAGTGCAAAGAACTTGTCATTAGAGCATGCAAGCTCTAAGGTGCTAGAAGGGAGTCTCTCGGTCAACTTCCAAGATAATGAGCTGAAGTCGACGGGAAACGACCTTGTCAAAGGAGGACCATAATGTTTCCCACATCATCGACATGAGATGAAAGGATGCAAAATGATTTTGGGTGATATAGAGAAACAAAGGTAAGTGTATCTGGAGAAGGAAAACTCTTGAACATATCAGTGACACAACTGGAAGTTTGGCAGCTTTTGGATCCATGGGATCAGTGGTCATGATGACGTGGTAGAGATGAAATGGAAGGCAAAAAATAAATGACCCAACCCAGGAATGTCAATGATACAAAGGAGGATATCCCAACCCGACACGAAGCAAAAAGCATCATGTTCAAGAGTGAGTTGCTGACACAACTGGTAGATTTCCAATTTTTCCCCCACCATTTCTGGCAGGTACCCCAATTATTTTGTAATTGCAAGTTTGAAGGGGATAGCATATGCTTGCACTGTAAATTCATCCTTTGGACGAATCCGACCTAGTAAGTTTAATGAGCCCTAGGAAGGAGAAGCTCATGTTTGGCATGATGACGAATCCGATGTTGTTTAATAGTTTAATGGGTCCGACAAAGGTGTAACTCGGTATCTTTTTCATGTTTAGAGAGTTTGAAAAAGACATGTAAAGTAAAACTCGACATGGTCCCTTTTCGTACGTTTGTGTCTCTTGAGCCCGAAAAGGTAGAAAATGATACTTGAGAGAACCGCTTGACCATTTTAGTCAAGGGGTACCTTTTTCATAAATAGTGCCTCCTAGCCTGAAAAAGGGGTAAACTTATACTGGGAAAATGAAATTTCACATCCGTTAACGAGTTTGAAATGACAAGGTCTCAACCATCTTTTCTATCTTAAAGGGTTGGAAAAGAGCTTGAAAGAAGACCCCCATTTTATCTTCTTTTATGAGTCAAAAGGGAAAAACACTCAGCAATCTTTTCATATGAGCTTAACAAGTCGAGAAGAACTGAAACGTGACTCGTCATCATCGTTGAAAATCTGTCACCTGTTGCTATGCAAAAAGGTAAAGTGTATTGTCTAGTTCTTGAGGAAAAATAGGTCAAAATATTTACAAAAACTTGATATTTTCATGAAAAATTGAATAAAACGGAGAAAAGTAAATATATTTTTACCATTTACCATTTAACCTTGATGTGAAAACTTTTTACTCACTTTTTCCCTAATTGTTCCGGAGCAGATTGCGGGAGATTTCGGAGGTCAATCACCAAGCCACCAGTTACAAGTAGAAGCCAAAACCCCGAGATCGATTTTCATGTCCTTTATTTCTGTTTTCAACCATTTTTTGGTTTTTCGAGGGCGGTTTGCAAAATAATTTTTGCCCTCGATTGGTGCAACTTCCAAGCATAGAATCACATAGGGCGAGGATGATTAACAAAGCCAGTCGCACCATCGGTGCAACTATTTTTAAAACAGGCACGTTAGCACCGTGAATAGGGAAAAACCCTATTTATTCAAAAAATCACTGTTAAAACTCAAAATTTATGGGCCAAGCAGGATTTTTGACTCAAATTAATGACTTTTGCAGGAAAGAATCACTAAAAATGGTGGAATGGAAAGAAAGGGAACATGAAGATGTTGACACCCGGGCAATGAATGACCCAAATTTCCTGGAAGCTTTTAGGGCTTGCAAGCTCCCCAAATTGTTTCTCACACTAGGGATGTGATCCCACCCTGAGTTGCTTCAGTACTTGATTAGTCTTTGGGAAATTAATCGGGAATATTTGTCATCAGTGATTAGGAGCTGGAGTTGGAAACTTCAGATATATACTTCATCACTGGACTATCCCGAAGAGGGAAACTAGTTAACTTGTATGAATCACAACTGGTTGGGGCAAGAATATCTTCATTTCTTGCTAAACACTACCTCGAGGCTCTGAAATCCAAGAGTGGGAAGATTGAGACTTCTAGTGTTGAGGATCTAACACTGAGAGTGCTTCTATTGGCCATCAACAAAGTGGCCAGGTCTGAGGTGGAACATGAGAACAATAATTCAAAGTTCCTATATGCTATTGACTGCACAACACCTATGACCTTCAACTAGGTAGAGTCCATGAAGCTCAACATAAAGCGCCAGATGTCCAAAGCTAAGGTGGGGAATCTGAAGCAATTTTTCTTTGGATCTATGCTCGTGACCTTTCTCTTGGAATGGTTGCCACTGTTCCAGTATTAGTTGACTGCGGTAGATCCTCCTATGCCACACGATCTACGGATGGCCCATTGAAGTCAGTTGATGCCCAATATCATTGGGGGTCAGCACATGTTGTACAAACCTGCATTCTTTTCATGGTTATGACAATAGAAGATCCTCGTCGAGGACTAGCCATATAGTGGCACTGACTTTCGTGTCTGGGTGGGGACATCTCATCTTGTCTTTACACTTGCCTCCACGGTTTTGGGTTATCCTGTTTGACCTCTCATCTGCTCATTGCTTTGTCACCATGACCCCTGATCATTTGATGTCAAATAATGCCAAGTCCACTGTCGTTCCGCCAATATGTTCAAGAGAAGTTGACCTCTACAGAATACTCAACCTCCCTCTAATGCCTCACACAAAACATCTTACCATTCTTTGTCTCGTGTCGATGATGTGGGAAACATTATGGCCCACCTTCGATCAAGGTCACTTCCTGTCGACTTCAGCTCATTATCCAGGAAGTTGACTTAGAGACTCCCTTCAGGTGCCTTGGAGCCTTCATGCCTTAAAGGCAAGTTCTTTGTGTTCGACGTGAGGTTTTCATCATTGGCCTCCGATCGAATGATTCTACGGGTGTTCGACGTCGGCTCACTGATTCGCACACCGTAGATTATACCTATAGTACCTTGAAGACCATTGTCATTATTGGTGGTACCTCTCGCGTCTGTTAACAGTTTTCATCATTGACTGGTAATCAGATGATGTTCCTACATGTTCGACTTCGACTCCCATATTTGCATGCTTGAACTTGTACTTTGTTCAGGTCGAGATGGTGCGCAAGACCCTAGATTTTGTTTGTTGAGATCCAGGTTGTGATTTTGTGGATTATTATGATCATTACATGACTCATTCACTGGATGGCTGCGAGCATGCCTGAGTCTACTTATCGATCCTTACTGGATGGTTGCGTCCATACCTTGGATCCAAATTTTTATGTACTCTGTTATGGATGGCTGCGCCCATACCACATACATTATGTACTTGAGATATCAATTGTACTTCTTATGCAGGTTCTCCGACGGCCATGTTTTCAGTCGACCATGTTATTGTAAAGCATTTCACCCCTCTCTCTCTCGGGCCTCATGCTTTAGGGGGCATCTGTTACACAGTAATTTGTCACTGTCCCTGTTACCCCTTCTCCTGCACATTGGAGGACTTATTCCAGGACCTGTAAGAAGTGACATAACCTGAAAACACCTGCATTGTATCCCCTTGAGTATGTACTTCATATGCCCTGAAGACACCTTCTGCAAAATACCCATAAAAATAACCCTTTTTCCATTGGCGTTGTTCCTTAGTGTATCACTCGCGCCAATGAGGGAAATCCTCCAAAGAGGGCATGCCAGCTGGCGCTCTGTCTCAGAGTCGCACTCGCGCCAACCCAGTTGGGTAAAGTTTTTAATAAACCAACTTTCGAAGGTTCTTCCTCACCTATTCATGAACTGATTCCAGTTTGAGTTAGTTCAGTTGGGCTTCGAATCTCCATAGAAGGGAAGTAGTTCTCCACCTCTCATGGAAGCTTCCTAATGATAAGGACAATCCCATGAATCTT
This sequence comes from Pinus taeda, assembly GCA_000404065.3. NCBI lineage: Eukaryota > Viridiplantae > Streptophyta > Pinopsida > Pinales > Pinaceae > Pinus > Pinus taeda. The sequence continues at coordinate 46,210 of APFE031135006.1, forward strand.
GTGGATGATCCTATCTCCTTCTCCTCTCTCTATATAAGCTTGTCCTTTTGCCTTTGACAAGCTAGTTAGTAATTCTACTCTTCAAGCTCCAAATTCTAATTCCCAAAGTCTGAGAATTGCTAAGCTCATGCTGCAAGAGGCCTTGTTCATCCCTATAAGGTTATATCTTTAATGAGGAGATCCATGTCCAAGTAACCAAGGAGAGAGAGCCTTGTTCCCCATTCCCAACAAGCTTTTCAAGGCATGTGTTGCTCATCACCGAGCCAAAGGAGGATTTGACGTCAGAACTTGGTTGTATTCTTCTTTGTTTATCAATAATAATAGACGACTATCATTATGGTTCCACTCTTATTTTCTTTATAATGATGTTTGAGTTATATCCTTTTTTACTGATATATAGTTGCATTTCTTGGATTTTATGCTTGTATTTGTGTTGTTCTTTGCATGTGCAGGTGTCCGTTCACGAGGATCGTGAGGATTGTGACCAGCTGGAGTGAAAGAACGGGAGTGACAACTCTTCTACAAATACTAGCATTGGATTCGAGGTAGGCCCTCATCATTGGTCTTTAATTTGCAATTAGGAACCTATGTGTTAGTGTTGTTTGATTGTTGCTAGAGCTCATTTAGGCTAGTGGGATTGCCTCTGTCCACAGAGGGGATTTACCTACACAACAAGGCATATTAAAAATACAATAATATATAGGTAAAATAAAGCTATTGGAAATTTTATACAGATGATTTTTTTAATGCGCCTTCCATAACTGCTTGTGGTAAATATGGACTGGATTCGGGTCTTGGGGAGTCCATGTCCATCTGAGTATCGGATATTCAGAATTGAAACAAATAGTATCCATAATGGATGCACCGTAATAGAAAGGGGGAATGGTCCGGGAAGTTTTATGTGCATTTGTTCTGTACTCTAAAATTGATGTGGCTAGTTTATTAGACAAAATGTTTGCCTAATCCAGCACATAACCATTGATTGCAGCTTCCATTAGAGGGACCATTTCTATAGTGAATTTGGCAGAATCATGTATTCCCCACATCCTACACATCATAGCTCCAGCATAGCAATAAGGGGAAGCCAATTAGTCAACAGAGTACTTATCCAATGACTCGTGCTTGTGTTTTTCCCGAAAATGCCTCCATTGCTTTATCGGGGCCGACTCTGAGTCGTTTTCCTTCGCAAACACTTCTAGGAACTCCCTATTGTATCACTTCTCAGGTTGAGGTAAGTGGTACATTTTCATGATATCCTCAGTCTGGAATGAGCTGAATATCCTCCCATCGGTTGTGCAAAATGTTCTATCTGAGACTGGAATTTTCTCTACCACCCATCTTACTACGTCAGTATATGGCAAGATTTTAGCTCGCGCAACTATCCTATGAAGATAAGAACAAGCCAATTCTTTAAGAGTTCCTTCTGATTTGTTAGTTGAATTGGCTGTGGTTTCCTCTAATAATTATTCGAGGCTCCTATGCTTCTATTAGATTATAAATGCTCTCCTAGCTAGTGTTTCCCAGACCAAGACACGTCGTGTCTAAGATTAATCCTTTTTTGATTGGTCTTGTATCTTTGACTGCAGGAGCTGCTGTTGTGGATTTCTTTGCTTTCTTCCCCATTTTCTCTGGATTTTTGGTTTCAGAGGAATTCTACACAAACAGTTGCAAACTGTGATACAGAGAAAGTGTTGTTGCAAGCCAATATGACAATGAATAGAATTACATTGATCTGCATCTTGAAGTCGCCCTTTCCGCTTTTATTAGTTGAGATTTCCATTCTAGGAATAGGATTTCCTTATGTGATTCCAGAATTTGGGGTAGATTTGCAGCTTGTCCTTCCTTGGTTTCTTGCTAAGAGAGAAACTCTGTTAGTGTTTCATCTACCTGCTCCAATTCCTATCTTGCATCAACTGACTTATTAATCATAGACGAGGAAATTTCACATAGGGGTAGAGCAAGAGTGATATTATGACATAACAAGGTCAACTGATTAGATAGTGCTTTAGTAATTTGGAGAGTTTCTGATTTGAATTCTTCCACTTGGGGATTTCCTTTGAACCTTTCTACTTGTAGTGACAATTGAGTGATTTGGTCTTCTTTTGATTTGCTCAACTGTTTGTTCATTGACTTCAGCTTGTTCAATGCTTGAGATAGTTCCTTTTGATTCTAAACTACATGTTGATCTATCCTCTGTTTCTCTTTGAGAAATTGCTCATTTAATTGGTTGTTTGACTACTCCTGTGCTGCTAACTGCTGCTCTAACTGCTCTATCCTCTGCTGCTTTTCATGTACCTATGTCTCTAGTGAGACAATTGCTTGATCCTTTTATTTAAGAAAATTGCTGGCTTCTGATGCCTTGTCCATAGTAGCTGTTGTGTATGCCCCATCATACTGGGAGAGTTTAGTAAGATCTTTGGAAGGGTTGACTTCCTCTCTCCATACCACATTATTTATTTCCATCTGTGCAGGTAAAAGAGAACATTGATCAAGTTTTCTCTTTTTCTTTTGTCTCTTTATTACAGCCCTATGCTTAGGGCTGTAGAAGACATCCAAGGGTGGTATTTCTTCTACATGTAGAACAATTTCATCGGAAGAGTTATCTGGAATTATTTCGACATCTTTTTGAGTCATGGGTGGGCCGCTAGTTCCTTTAGTTGGAACTGTATTAGTTGTTGTCTTTTGACCAGTTGTCATTTCAAGTGTACCAAATCCTTGCAAAATCTCATTATTGTTGATGATTGAGTCAAACTATTGCCACTCTTTGAGTAGTTTGGGATCAATATGAATGTCTGAATCAATTAATTCACTTCTTTTTCCTTGTTCTTGCTCCAACTCTAGTGTTTTTTCTTTCTCAGGAACTTTTTCCACTATAGGAGTTTTATCGGTAGCTTGCTATTCAGTTTTGCTTGACTGGGCTGTCGGGGTTGTGGCTAATAGGTCTAAAGGCAAAGTTTGCAACCTCTGGTCTCTAAGCCTATTGAACGTTTCTAGCCCTTCATCTTGATACATCATCCTGGCCAATCCTTTAACCTGAAATAATAATTTAGGTGAAGCGAATAAATCATCGAAGTCATCAGCTTCATGATCGAATTTAGCAAGTTTGGCTTGGGATGTGATGTTATAAACAATCTGTCTTGGATCATATTTCCTGTTAGGAATTGTGGCAAGATTCAACATTTGAATCTTGTCTGTCTTTTTCTCGGCATGCTTGTAGTCATGTAGAGTGTAAATGCCACATCGTAAGGGAAATGTAGACCACATGTGTTTCTTTGAATCCCTGAGGGTTCTAGATGTCCCTTCTACTGTAAATTGATAAGCCAATTCTTGAGCTAAATATATATCAGGCACATATAGGGTGAGAACATGGGGTTCAGTGAGGCTACCAAAAAGCCTTACATAGCTAAATTTTTCCTCCCCAAACCAACTACCTATTACTGTCAAGTCAATCTCTGCTTCCTAGGATATCCTAGTGTTGAAGCCCCGAAAGTCGGGTCGACAACAAGGGGGACACCCACCCGGTCCGGACCTTGGTTGGCAGCTCCTTATCTATTTGGTATAGCGGGTCTGACTGGGGATAACGGGACCAGTTTCCCGATCTTGGGTGTGTGTGTGTGTGTGTAGAGTTGAACTATGCTGGTCTAAGAGAAATTTAAAGCTAATCTAATTCAGATCCTTTAACTTTACTCTATGCTATTGTAATCTAGCGAGAAACAACACGTCTAATCTACGCTAACCCGGGGTGTATATCTTCTATTATGCGATCTAAAAAGATTTCGAACAATAACTGGTAATAAAAATCATTCAGCTATTATAAGAATAGAAATCATTAAAGATAAACCACTTTGCATAAGAAGTTAGGAAAAACAGTTGTGAACAACATATCGCATAATAAGTTATTCATATGTCAGGCATAAACAATATGACTCCACCGTACAAAAGTGCCAAATGATAACCCATACATTCATACAATGACATATAAACAACTGAATTTTATAAATCACTTTAAGAATATAAGCAGAGATAGTCAAGAGATAAAAGTACCATTTATGACTGGTTCCACTCATAAGCTTCAAGCAACAATGATTTATCTCTCCTTGTTCTAACATCTACTAAGAGTACAGAAGTGCAACATCAGTAGCAGATATCAGATGCAAACATTAATAAACCTTGATCCATCCATTCATCAAAACCACCTCCGAGGGCGTAAAAGTGCATGTTCTGAGGACGAGTTTTGACAAATCTCTGGACCCTTCTCTAAATGCGTGAGAAGGGTTTAAACACTGCTAACTAATTAACTTGATTACATAAATTTAGGATCCAGTTTTCAAATGACCGTCCTTCTAATAAAGCAGGCCATTTCTAAAATTAAATCTGACTCTGAACTATTTTTGTATATGCTCCTTAGTGCTGTAAGCGTGCAACATTTGTCTGGGAAGAGTCAGTTGGTTGCCTTCCCCTTTCGTGTGTGCTATAAAAATAGAAGTAACAAGGGCTGGCACCACTTTTTGGTAAACTATCAGATATTTTAGAGAATCTCCCGCTGACTGGGTATATACTTGGTAATAACCCAAATTTCCCTCAAACTGGTTCTGCTTTTGCTATTTCGGTTTCTGTCTTTGCGAACGACTTGATGAGTCAGAAGACTTTACTTTCCGAGCAATTCTCTGGATTGAAAACTGCCTTCGTTCTTCATTCCAGGATTTTCTGGCGTGTAAGTTTCAGGTCTCTTTGTAATCATGCTACTTTTGTGTGCCTTTAATTCTGAGCTTCAGATGACCTATCGGTCGTTAGCATCTGTTGAGTGGGACTCTAGAATCTGTAGTCCTATCGTATGTGGCACCCCTTTCTGAAGAGGTCTCTTCTGTATCCTCCGAGTATTGGCGTCTTCCCCTTTTCCTTAGATGTTTCCTGCAAAATTGCTCCATGTTATTTCCTATTTTATAGTTTGTGTAAAGGAAAAGAGTAATGGAAATAAAGATTGACATGAAAGCTTCAGATCTTATGTGTGCATGATTATGGCATTCAAAGTGAATTGACTCTTCGAAAAACAAAAAGCAGCCATTCGTACAATCATTAATTTCCTTTTTAAGGCGCGTGCTTAATTCTGATTAATGGGCAGCTTTCCTTGAATACTGTGCCAAGGAAAATTCGCGCTCATCGCAGATCGCAAATTGCAGATCGCAGATTTGTGTTATAGTATTGTGGTATCGCAATATCGGATCATCGCAGATTGCAGATCGCAGATTGTGGACTGCAGATTGCAAATCGCAGATCGCAGATATTAGTCATTATGTCCTACTCTACGTGATTGCTGCAATATGCGACGTCGCACATCGGCCGTTGGGGACTTCTTAAGCTTTTCATTTAAGAGCGCTTATGTTAAATGTGATGTGATGAATTTAGCATCGTTTCTTCGTGCTTTGTTATGCTCATAAAAGAAGTGTTTCATTGCCTCGTTGTGATAAAATTATAAGGAAAAACAAAAATGTTCGTAGAGATGTTTGTTTGAATTTTTATTAAGGGTCCCCTATTTGCTTGGTGTTATTGCTAATATTAAACAAAGAGGGGGGGTTGTTGGTGGCCACAACACGTGGGAGTAGGCTTATTAAAAATAGAATAAAGTACAGGTAAAATAAAACCATTGCAAATTTTATACAGATGATTCTTTTAATGCGCCTTCCATAACTAATTGTGGTAAATATGGATTGGATTTGGGTCTTGGGGTGTCCATCTCCATCCGAGTATCGGATATTCAGAATTGAAACAAATAGTATTCATAATGTATGCACTGTAATAGAAAGGGGGAATGGTTTGGGAAGTTTTATGTGCATTTTTTTTGTACTCTAAAATTGTTGTGGCTAGTTTATCAGACAAAATGTTTGCTCAATCCATCACATAACCATTGATTGTAGCTTCCATTAGAGGGATCATTTCTATAGTGAATTTGGCAGAATTATGTATTCCTCATATCCTACACATCATAGCTCCAACATAGCAATAAGGGGAAGCCAATGAGTCAACAGAGTACTTACCCGACGACTCGTGCTTGTGTTTTTCAGGAAAAGCCTCCATTGCCTTATCAGAGATGACTCTGAGTCGTTTTCCTTTGCAAATGCTCCTAGTAATGCCTTATTGTATCGCTTCTCAAGTTGAAGTAATTGGTACATTTTTGTAAGATTCTCAGGCTGGAATGAGCCGAATATCCTCCCATTAGCTGTGCAAAATGTTCTATCCAAGACTGGAATTTTCTCTACCACCCATCTTACTATGTCAGTATATGGCAAGGTTTTAGCTCGCACTACTATCCTGTGAAGATAAGAACAAGCCAATTCTTTAAGAGTTCCTTTTGATTTGTTAGTTGAATCGGTTGTGGCTTCCTCTAACAATTCTTCGGGCTCCTCTGCTTCTATTAGATTATAAATGCTCTCCTAGATAGTGTTTCCTAGACCAAGACACGTCGTGTTTGAGATTAATCCTTTTTTGCTTGGTCCTAGATCTTTGACTACAAGAGCTACTGTTGTGGATTTCTTTGATTTTTCCCCCATTTTCTCTAGATTTCTGGTTTTGGAGGAATTATGCACAAACAGCTGCAAACCATGATATAGAGAAAGTGATGCTGCAAGCCAATATGACAATGAATAGAATTATATTGATTGGTATATGATAAATGAAATATATTTAAGGATTACCAGAGATAAAATCTTTTAAAAGGTCTGTCCTTAATTGCATTATTGAATAGCCATTTAAACTGTCAGTCGTGGTAAATAACATCATAAATTCCCATCACGTTGCTCATATGCCGAATGATTATTTCAAGCGTGCTTTAGATTTCATTGATCGACGACTAGTGATAAATCGCAAATCGGCAATCGGGAGTGTCAAGGGGAAGGGCTTTAGCACTTGCGTTAAATATTTCTGATTACCGAAAGGTGATATAATATAATGCATTCAAATTGTTTTAATGTATATTTACCTTTCGAGATGTGCGCCCAATTAATAGATCACAGTCGTGATTTGGCTTGAGCTTTATTCGTTTGTCATGTGACTCCGCCAATTACCGATTGCAATTTGCTTTATTGCATTGAGAGTTTTGATTAGGATTTTTCATATGTCCCTTTATCATTGACACGATCGAATTCCCGATTGCGATTTCTTTATCGGATCAGAGGAGTTGAGGGGCTTTGTTTTATTGTACCTTTGGCATTTATTTTCCTCAATTATTGATTGCGATTACCTTTTCAGATCGGAGAATTGGGTGAGGTTTTTTTTTTGTGTGTGTTTCCTTTGATATTGTGATATGTGATCTCCAATTGCTTTATCGCAATATAGAATGGTTTTATATTATTTTTAAAGCAACACTTTGTTTTTGTATTTAAAAAGTTCTATAAAATGATTCATTTACATCAACCCTTTTAGTGAGGATTTTTCTTGTGATGAGGTAAATACCATTTTATTCACACATCTAACTAAGTTTATTTTTAAAGGGACCCATTTCATATTAAGATCTTGTGTAAAGGTTTTTATGAAATGGGGGGTTGTTGTACAACACACCAATTGGCAATTCACTAGAAGAAACAATTATCTCTGAGAAAAATAATATAATACTTTAACTTCTTAATCTGAAAACCTTAATAGATAGAGAAAATCTAATATAACTAGGTAATCATAAATTCTGAACATAATAAAAATTATTTTTGCTATCTCTTTCTCATCTCAAAATTAAATACATCCTAAGTTTTAAGTAAACCTTACTTGGTTGATAATCATAAAACAAAAGACTTCTCCAACTTAGCTTGTATAATGACTCCTTTGTCATATGTAGAGCCACTACTGCCAGCAAACGTCCATAGTCTTGGCAGGGTTACCTTTTAATCATTTAATCATTCATTGTTCCATCCATTTTAGAGTATAATTTAAAAGAATGAATCCAAAAAGATATGTTTCCACATTTTTTTGTATTACATTTTCTCTTTTCTTATTTCTTTATTTTGTAAGATAAAAAGCCATTATCTTGGTTTGGTGCCCAACTGTTGACAATGCCATTCACTCGTTGTAATTTAACTGAACAAGCTAGCTCGTGATGAGACCCTTTGTCTTATAATTATAAGTCATTACCCTGTTTTGGTATGCAGTCTTGGTAATGTCAGTTGAACTAGTCTCCTATCAACATCGTAAGCAGGCTGATGATAAGACCTCTTATCTTTTATATCAAATATATTTTAGAATTACACTCTGAAAAATCATAAACTTTGATGGATGGGGTGAATAATTTTCTCCTTAAGAGAACATGGATGAAATTTTGAGAGTTGAAGATGCTAAGATTGAATCAGTCTTTGCTTTGTATTGATAACCATTTTTAGGCTTCCAAAACTTTAGAATTATTTAGAGTTTTTTCAAGTTTTGAGAAGATTTCAAAAGTAAAATGGGGTTTTAGAATTCAATTATACCTAATTCCCTAGAATTTTCTTTTCCTTCAAGGCTTCCATCTATCAAAAGTAAATATTAAGACTATTTTCTTTTGAGTGACTTTTTAAATTAGTAAAGGCCAATAGAATGCTATTTACAACTTTATTTCCTAAGACAAAAATAACCAATTATTCACGCAAATATAGCTGGAAATTGAATATTTACAAAGTGAGAAGGGGTTACCTCCTCAATTGAAGAATTTTTTCAAAATAAAGCCATTGATTGGAAGAGAATTTCTCTTTCCTGATAGATCTTGTAATATGAATGTAGATGGGCCTATATTTTCACTGATTTGGAATGGTCCAAGCCACATTTTCTGAAACTTAGTGTGTTTTCCTTTATCCTCATGGGCTTTGTCCCATTTCAAAAATAGATCACCAGTCTGTAAAAGTTTTGAGCCGGTTGAAGTTGTATCAAAAGAAGACTTAATAATTTGTTGATGCTTTGCATGTGTAATTTGGGCTTTCTCCCTTTCTTCCTCTAGTTTCAGGATCTGATCATGTCTTAATTGAATAGAATATGAGGGATTTTCTTCAATAAACTGCACTAAGGCTAGTGATGGAAGTACTAAATTTGATGGTATGACAGCCTCCTTTCCATACACTAGATTAAATGGAGAAGTGCCTATTGAGGCCTTCTGTGTTATATGGTCTACCTATAATGCAAATATCAAAGACTTATGCCAATTCTTATGATTCTACTTAATAGTTATCTTAATGATTTTGATAAGATTTTTATTGGTAGATTCTGCTAAACCATTACCCTGAGGGTAGTAGTTTGCAGAATATTTCAATTTGAATCCTCTTTTGATAGCAAATTCAAGTATAGAATTATGAAGTAATATGCATTATAAAAAATAAGAGCGTTTGGGACACCAAACTTGGTAATGATGAACTGATCTATGAATTCAATGATTGCCTTAGAGTTTTCTATATTTAAAGGAATTGCTTCCACCCACTTAGTAAAGTAATTGGTAGTTGTAAGGATATACCTGTGTTGCTTGAATGAATGTGGAATAATTTCTCCAATGATATCCAATCCCCATTGTTCAAATGGTTGTTCAATGTTGATTGGTTGCAAAGGAAAAGCTAGCTTCCTTTGTCTTCCACCACTAGTTTGACATGTTTGGCATTTCCTTACATATTCATGAGTATCTATAAATAAGGTGGACCAGTAATACCCAACACGAATGATTTTGTGGGCTGTTGTATCAGCTCCAAAATTTCCTCCTATCGGACCATCATGTAGTTCCTTCAAGATCTTTTGCGCTTCAGGTTTTTCTAAGTGTTGGGTTGTGTTATATTCTTTCCATGACTAACCTATGTAGTGAACCGGGGGGGTA
>APFE031135015.1:0-20612 GCA_000404065.3 Pinus taeda
AATTTTTGAAATTCATGTTCCAGCTGTTATTATTAATATTTCTTTTAATTTGAAAGTAGTTTTAACAATTTTCTAGTTTTAATTTTCCATATTAGAAATTCATTCTAATTATTAGAAAACAAACCCAAAGAATTCTGAAATGAGCAAGCGGTATAATACCAGGTAGTAGATCACCGTAGGAATCTTGAGCTAGGGTTTCAGGGTTGCGGAGCTTCCCTTCATAACCACACTGTTGCAAATGAGATAATTGTCGGCGAACGAAGGTGGAGCTGTTACCCTAACTCCCCCTCCCGTGCAGGGGAAGATACCTAACCTCCCCGTCCGGTCAACGTTGCATACCTGGAGCGACAGCTGGGAGAGACTTCTGGAGATATGTATAGCTAGACTTAAGCCAATAATAACATATAATAAGGTTAAGACGGTGTATAACATATGAACATGTGTAATGAAGGTGGAGCTGTTACCCTAACTCCCCGTCCCGTGCATGGGAAGATAGGTAACCTCCCCGTCTGGTCAACGTTGCATACCTCGAGCGACAGCTGGGAGAGACTTCTGGAGATATGTATAGCTCGACTTAAGGCAATAATAACATATAATAAGGTTTTTGACGGTGTATAACATATGAACATGTGTAATGAAGTATGCGCCATTAGCTTTGTCGATGTAATTAATTAAGCGGTGGTTTATAATGTTATTTTTTTGGAAGTTTTTCAGGTGGGTTTTTCTAGTCAAAATTTGACAGCAATTTATTGGAATCACAAGTTTGACAGCTAGTTTCTGCAGAATCAAAGAGTCCCAAGGGTTTTTCAGGGTGTTTACAGGGGTTTTTCAGGATGTTGAATCAAAATATACTGTTTAAAAACCATTTTAACTAGAACAAATCAAGATTTAACCTCAATTTCTTAACCGAGATTGCATTACAGAAATCTCCAAAAAATCATATTATATACAACTCGATTAACGAATTCTACACGCTGTCATGTTGAACCCGCTGTCATGTTGATATCCATTCACACAGAACAATCCGGTGGATACTTACATGTATAAACATGTTTAAATTTATTTATTTTCGAAGGATGAAAGATATGGAATTGACCGATATTAGACGTAAATAATTCCTTTAAATAAAACTTAGTTATGGAGTAATTAGTCCGGGTAGTACGTAATAAATTATATTTGGTAAGCCACCCACATTTTTCACACTCATAACAGCCATCGACATGTTATTGAAGATAAATATTTTATATCGATCACTCAATTACGAAAAGCATATTACTAAAATTGTTGTTCTCTGAAGATTGAAGAGCAGCGCCACAGTTGATTTTTTTAGCACATGGAATTCTCGTTTAATTGATATCTCCACTGGTATCTCTGGTGTTGGATTTGGCTTTCCACAGTGAGGAAACTAAGTAACGAGATCCAAATTTTCCAAAGTTATTCGCCTTCTCTTTTGAATTGACGTTGTGAAATTTGTCTGAACACATCGGAACAAAAATACAGACCGAGTTTTGTGATAAGCTGGAAGCCACCAAATAAAGTATTTCAGAATATCAGGTAACCCATACCTAACAAATCTGCAATTTTGGAGAAAATAAAAACATACACAATTTGCTTAGAAAATTTGATCTGGAGTTAGGGTTCAATCAACTAAAATTCCTTCCAAAATAGCGTAGATATAAGATGGCCGTCGTTGCTCCTCATGGCGATTGTCAATGAAGGTAATCTCATGTAAGTTGAAGAACGCCCGTCTTCAATTTCAGAGATTTACCTTGCATGATATAGTGTATATTGATGATTTGTTAGTTTGTTAAAAAAAATGTGGAAGAATATTAGAAACATAGCAGAATTTGTATAAAAAGTTGGTGAAATTAATTGAATTTTTAAAAAGTATTTAAAAAATGGATCTCTAAAATGGCAACTACATATCTTGCAATCTTTTTCCAAATTCCTAAACTCTATTATGACGCTATTAGATAAAACCTTCCAAATACCGAAACTCAATTGCGATGCTATTAGATAAACTCAGTTACAACTTTTTCCTAAAAACTTTTTTAGAAAGGACAATGAGATTTATGTTTTCTTAAAAATATGGATGAAAATTATATTGGTCTTTTTTTATAAAGAGATCTATGTTTTGTTATAAATATTGATAAAAATTATTTAGAAATAGTGAGAGTTGCAGAAACATTAAAATACAAGTTTTATAGTTTCTTTTGTTAAAATTGCCTATGAATAAATGTAACACCTATCTCTCGTATACAAAACTTTGCTAAATTAGCTTCAGATTTGATATGTAACAAGAAAAGTAAATACTTTTATGAAATAAATAAAATAATTAATCACTTGGAATAAAGAGATGAGATTCTTGCCAAATCCTATTGGTGAATGGGAATGAATAGTCCTTTCATGATAAGACTTCTAGATCCAAATCTATATGAGCTTAATGGATTTAGACATTAATATCCATTAAGCTACTTAGCTAGAGAAAGATGCTAAGTTAAGAAAAAGATAAAAGCCTTGCAGGAGATAAAGTCAAGCTTTTATGAGGAAAAGCCTCGCATGAGATAAAGACGAGTTTTTATAGGAAAAGACTAGGCAAATGGATAAAAAGATCCATAAAAGTAGGACATCACTAATGAAAACCATTTCATGAAAGATGGTATTAGATACCCATGGAAAAGATCAGTATGGCTAGTTGATCCATGGCAAGAACTCTTGGCTTAAGGGTGAACTCGAAGAATGTGGTAGTGCTCGTTTTTCCAAGTGACATCCTTTGAAATAATATGGATTTCATGAGGTGTTTGTATGTGCAATCTTACTCTCTATATTTTCAATTGTGAAGCATATAATATAAATTGTTTAGGTTTTTCTTGCATATAAATTCAATCCTAGTTAAGATTAGTAAAGAAACATAATATGTGGATCTTATGTAGTATTGGTGCTATCTTGTCTTTTGCTTTAGATAGTGAATAATCATGCTTGCGATAGATATGTAAATTGAGTAACTGTGGTAAAGGTTCAAGTGTATAAAATATGGTTTAGGTTATCTATGTTATGTATTATGCATCAAATGCTACTCTATTAACTAATTGTGCATATTACCTAAGGCACACATGTTAACATTACATGCGACCATTGCAATAGGACTATGATTACGTTATCGGCAATAATACTAGCTTTAACATATTTATGTTAAAGTTTTCATCAATGCTGATATTGAGGTAGCAAAGGAAGTAAGTCTTTATGCATAATCTTGTCCTGTTGAATGCCCATGGTTGATTATTCTTTTGAGTTATAATACGTGGATAAGGGTTGATTTGGAATCTTGTATTAAGTCTCTATTTATTGAACCTAAGAGTCCAGATCATGAATTAAGTAAATCATAGAAGAAGGTTGTAGTATTGTGCCCAAGGGCTGTGACTCATTACTTTAATGTTGTTGAAATTTGAAGAATATGAGTATAGTGCATGATAAATATTTGTTCATGTAATACTTGTGTTGACTATTTGAATCTATTTTAACTGAAGAAAATATAAGGAATGGGAGCCTCGTAGGGATTTGTCAAATTAGGCTCAGGGGTTATGTGACAAATGGTATCAAAGCATTAAGTTCAAATATTGTGGACTATGGGCCAATTATACCTGTGTAAGATAGGAATGAGGGACCTAAATTAGGTCCTAAACAAATAAGGATTTCAATGAAAGGCTTTGGTTATAATTTTTTATAACCATACCTAAACCATTGTAACTAATAAGAAACACAAATTGTATATTCAATCTTGACTCAACTAGGGTAAAAGTGTGAAGAGTAAGCACACATGCAATATAAGTTACTATATGTAGGAAGACATCATACATTAATAATTGTATGACCTTCATAAGAAAGTCAATGGGACTGATAATAGAAGTACGTCTAGTGTAAATTTCTAATATAACTTAAAATGTGCAACTTGAAACTCCACAAACTTAATGCACATATCCATCTAGATACATATGGGATTTTGTTAATATCCCATATAGAAGAACCTTTCAGAAAGGTGCTTATAGTAGGATGATTGAAGATCTTATAATTATACTTTTTGAGGAAAGTGATAAGGGAATAATAATAAGTGGGCTTCTATGTAGAAATTCTCACTATAGATTACGTGATAATGCAATATAATAAAGAAAAATACTTAACCTACTTCTACAATCAAACTTGCGGAAGCTTAATTGATTTGAACAAGATCAAATAGAACACATATAACAGAGAAGAAGAATCAATACACATGGAACACATAAGAATACTCCGAGGAAAGCGTCAGCGAAAACCATGCTATCTGTATTATCATACAAGGTGGGAATACATCAAGATTACACAAAGCTTTAGCTCTCATACCTAGCGAGCTTTCAGTACAATCCTCCTGGATGCTCCTATTTCCTTGCACAGTTTCTTTGGGTAATCCTACTGTTACCAAGTGTAACTCTGATCACTCACATTGATCTCACACCCTGCTCTAATGCACTATTGGAACTGTACAATCCTTAAGGAACCTTGTTCCCTCTGCATGGATGAGTTTCCTTTATAGGAAAATTCCTCCAACTGATAGTACACTATCCGTATCTTTAATCTTAACTAGTCTTTGTCTGAAGAGACATGCATGAGTTATTTATGAGAGAATCTTAAGTTATCTGGAGTACACTAGTTTGATGCATGCATCCATTAACTGACTGAACTCACAATTAGTTCCTACAACAGTTTGGAACTAATTTAACTAGACTTAACTCAGTTAACTGAGACAAATAATTACAACTCAAATACAACTAATCCTTATCTGATTAATTAAGGGATAATCTCCTCATTCAAGGGAATAACTGTTGCATGACCTCACAAAGGCTTCCAACTTGAATTTCTCCAATTAATTAACTCAAGATAAATTAATTAACTATTTTCCAAGTAGCTCGTGAGACTAAATTTGAATTTGAATTCTCAATTTTAATTCAAGGACAAATTAAAATTGGAATATTCTTGTTGCCACATTTCAACACTCCTCCTCAATAAGAAATGGATTGTTTTCCACCCTGATCCTGTCTCTATGGAACGTGAATTTACACATTGACAATGCCTTAGTCAAAATGTCAACATCTTGCTCCTCGGTCAAAATATAATGCAACAACATGATCCTCCTTGCCACACAGTCCCTAAGATGATGATATTGAATGTCGATATGCTTGGACCTGTCATGAAATACTAGATTCTCAGAGTGTTTGATACAACTCTGATTATCACAATAGATCATAGTTGGATCCATCCTCTGATCAAACAAACCAACTATAATTTTTTTCATCCTGATGGCCTCACATGTTGCCTGACTTGCAACCATGTATTCAGTCTCTGCCGAGTTGAGTGCAACTGATCTCTGTTTCCTACTATACCAAGAAACTACCATTGACCCAAGATTGAAAATTCCTCCTGATGTGCTCTTCCGATCTGGTGGATTCCCTGCCCAATTTGCATTAGTGAAGCCCTGTAGCTTCACTCCCTCTCTCTGTCTGTACCATAATCCATACTGGGATGTGCCTCTGAGGTATCTCAAAACATGCTTAACTGCCTTCCAAAACAACTTGGTAGGATGAAACATAGCTTGACTTAGTTGGTTCATCGCATAGCACAAATCTGGTCATGTTTTAACTAAGTACATCAGTGAACCCATGAGCTGCCTGTACACAGTAGCTTCTACTACTTCTCCTGAAGTAAAATCCTCCTTCCTCCAGTTACCTACTAGAGGAGTCTGCATGGGCTTGCACTTCTCCATGTGGAATCTCCTGAGTATCTCATTGGCATACTTGTCATGAGACAGAAACAAATCCCCATCCTTCTGCCACACTTCCATGCCAATGAAGTAGTCCATGAGACTCATGTCTTTCATCTCGAATTCTCTTGCAAGGTCCTCCTTGAAAGACATGATCAATTGATCATCACCTGTCAATATGAGATCATCAACATAAAGAAAAATGATCAATTGCTTACCTTCCACCATGATGTGGTATAGGTTCTCATCTGCTTCACTCTTTATGAAGCCCAACCTAGTGAAGTAGTTGTCGATCCTGGTGTACCAAGCATGAGGTGCCTGCTTCGGCCCATACAAGGCTCTCTTGAGTCGGCACACATGCGACTCACGTTCAAGGGTCTCAAAACCTTCCGATTGCTCTATGTACACCTCCTCCTCAATCTTGGCATTGAGGAATGTAGTCTTGACATCCATCTAATCGATCTTCCAACCCATCTGTGCTGATACTTCCAACATCGATCTGATAGATGAGTATCTTGCAACAGGAGCAAAAGTCTCATCATAGCCAATCCCCTTGACCTGCGAGAAACCATGAACAACAAATCTTGCCTTTTGTTTCTCCACACTACCATCGGCAGCTTTCCTTACCTTGTAAAGCCGATGGGAACTCACAGTTGACTTGTTCTCTGGTCTTGGAACCACATCCCAAACAATCTTCTAAACTATGGAGTCATACTCCTCCACCATAGCATCAACCCAAATCGGTTGTTGCACTACTTCCTGAAAGGAAGATGGCTCAGTCTTAATACATTCTCCAACAAGGGTGATGTATCTAGTATACCTATCAGATGACCTCCTCTGTTTGCACTGAGAAGATTGTCCTCCCACATTCTCTCTCACATCCGATAACAATCGGTCAGCTTCTCTTCAGTTCTTCCGCCCATCTCTGGAAGACTCTGCTTGAGTGGATGCCTCCACTCCTGGAACCTCTACATGTGGCTACTCCAAATCAATCCAAGGCTCCTCCTCCTTAGGAACCAAAAGTTCCTCCACACCCTATAGTTGGAGCTCCCTCTCAAGGGAAACTCGCATGGCCTTCTACTCATCAAACCTTAGATCTCTACATACCACTATCCTGCGACTGGTAGGCAAGTACACATGATAGTTATGAGGTTTATTAGCATACCCCAAAAGTATCCCCAACTCAACTGTCAGCTAAAGTTTCTTCCAGGAATCCTTAGTCACATGGAAAAATACTGATGATGCAAAGATAAGTGACTCACATCTGGTCTCTTCCCAAAGAAAGCTTCTTCTGGTGTCTCCATCCAAAGTATGCGATGCCGGCTTCTATTCTGTAAATAGACAGTTGTGTTGCATGCCTTAGCCTTTGTCTTCCAACATCATAACCGATACCAAGTTCTTCATTAGCCGAGGCACATACTTCACATCGTCAAGGTGAGAGGAGCTCCATGCTCCCTCTGAAAAGTAACCATGCCCACTCCTGAGACATTGTACTTCCCGTCATCACCCATCTCTATCGCATCTTGAGGTCTTTCTCCTCCAAGGTACTAAACAAACTCTTATCGTCGGTCATGTGGAATGAGGCTCCACTGTCAAGGTACCAAACACAACCCACCATCAATGAAACCATACATTCGATGAGGGTAAAATCCAATTCGAACTGAGAAGATAATGCCTGGACTTTGGTTCCTTTCAAGGATCCCTTCTCGAATATATTTAATGGGAAATTAGTTGCATAATGAACCACCTCATGACAATTAAAGAATCTCACTTTATATTTGTCAATCTTCTTCCCTCCATGAGAAGAATTCGATTTGGAATGGGAAGCCTTCCCTTTCCATTTCCTTGCCTTACTTGCTAAGACTATATTTTCTTCATCATCATTCTAAGATGAAGAACCGTTTATGGTGCTCCTCCTGATCTCCTCCTGCATCAGATCTAACCACAGTCATCCCCAATCCGACAGTTTCTCTCTTCCATTCACAGAGTCCTGGTAGCTATGCCAACTCTTAGGAAGACCGAGTAGAACAATACTGACCATATCATCATTAGTTGTAGCTATTCCTACACTATCGAGCTCATCTCTGCAGGTGGTGAGCTTGTTTAGATATGTAGAAATAGAATCTCCCTTTTCCATATTGATTTTCCGAAGCTTATTCTTGAGCGCCAGTTTCCTCTCGTTGCTATTGTTCTGATAGAGATCCTTCAATGTCTTCCACATTGAAAACAAATTCTCCTTCCCATGGAAACTTGAGACAATATGGTCTCGAACTCCCTCCAGAAGAATCCTCCTCACCTTCGCCACACACTTCTTCCATTCAGCCAATTCTTGTGTATTAGCTGCAACTGGCTTGGGGATTTCTTGATAAATGAAATCCTTCAAACCATTGTATTCTAATACCGCTTGCATGTGATCCTTTCATGCTATGTAACTCGAGCTTCCATCTAGTGCATACTCGAGTCTCAAGCCATTAAACACCATTGGTGAACTTAGAGGTATGATAATAATTCGATTTAACTTCTCCAACCAAGAACTTCAAACTTCAAGTTTTCCCTTCTTTAGTATATTTTTTACTACTTCGATCACCTTTGCTCTGATACCATGTATAAATTCTCACTATAGATTACCTGATATTGTAATATACTAAAGCAAATACTTCATCTACTTCTACAATCAAACTTGCGGAAGCTTAATCGATTTGAGCAATATCAAATAGAACACAGATAACAGAGAAGAAGAATCAATACACATGAAACATAGAAGAATACTCTAGGGAAATCCTCAGCTAAACACCCTGCAATCTGTACTATCATACAAGGTGGAAATATATCAAGATTATATAAAGCTTTAGCTCTCACAGCTATCCAACTCTCAATACAATACTCTTGGACGCTCACAGGCAATCAAGCTTCTCACAAGCCTTCTCCTCTACCCTCCAAGCCTCCTATTTCCTTGCACAATTTCTTTGGGTGATCCTACTATTACTAAGTGTAACACTGATCACTCACACTGATCTCACACCTTGCTCTAACACACTGTCAAAATTGTGCAATCCTCAAGGAACCTTGTTCCTTTTGCATGGATGAGTTTCGTTTATAAGAAAATTCCTCCAACTAATAGTACATTGTCCATCTCTTTAATCTCAACTAGGTCTTTGTCTGAATAGATATGCATGAGTTATTTATGAGAGAATCTTCAGTTATCTGGAGTACACTAGTTTGATGCATGCATGCATTAACTGAATGAACTCACAATTAGTTCCTCCAATAGTTTGGAACTAATTTAACTAGGCTTAACTTAGTTAAATGAGCTAACTAATTAAAACTCAAATACAACTCATCCTTATCTCCTTAGTTAATGGATAATCTCCTTATTGAAAGGAATAATTGTTGCATGACTTCACAAAGACTTCTAGCTTGAATTTCGCCAACTAATTAACTCAAGATAAATTAATTAATTATTTTCCAAGCATGTGGTGAGACTAAATTCAAAATTTAATTCTTAATTTTAATTCAAGGACAAATTAAAATTGGAATATTCTTTTTGCCACATTTCAACATTCTATAGCTGAGTAAAGTATACTTGTAGATTAGACATGATGGTGCTTGATGCATTAGAGCAATTGAAAGCATCCTTATGAATAACATGAATGGTACCCTAGATTCGGAACATGATGGTCCAAATTAATAAGCAAATTCTTGATAAACCGAAATGGTTTTCGCATTAGTACAACTTATGATGATCTAAGAATCTTATGCTAGTAATAACATAATGCATACATCAAGAAGGTTCTAAGAATAACTAATCAAGCAACAATAAACATTAGAATGATTCAACCATAGGGATGACTATGTGATACTAGTAATCTAAGTTGTTATGAAAGGATACGGGGATCTAGCAATCTATCCACTTAAGTCAAAATCATACCATTTGGAATACATATGTTGTACCACTATTCCTTACCAAGCAATATTGGGAAGTTTACCTAACAAATTGCATTGACAATGTTGTCTGGGTTGAAGAGGACAACATAAAAATTGTTGCATAAACGATGTGGGAATTCATGCTATTAAATTTGATAACTGATCTCTTTGTTTCACGGATGACTTAATGTTAAAAGGGGGTGTTAACATGTAAATACCCTAGGATCACACCCTACTACTCATAGTGCCTAAAAAATTAAAGGGAAATTATAATTTTCATTTATAACTCATGAAGGGGAAATGAGTTTATACCTATACTGAATTATTCATGGTCAACAAGATGTTGGAAGAGGTGTAAAAAGAGCATATGGCATGATTAGTTAAGTATGGATTACTTTTAAGTGCCAAACAATAATTTTATGAGTTGGAGATAAATTTAAATATCATAGTCAATAGTTTACGTTATGATTAAGCGGAAGTCGCATTCTCTTGTTGTTAAAACCTTGTCCAGGTGATAGATCTAATCCCAGAACTCAAAGTTATGGGTATGATAAAGTTGTAGTATGCATGATTACTTCTATGATACTATCTTGCTAACATTGTACTGCAATCACATGACATAGGAAAATAATTTTCCAAATAAAAGCACTTTAATACTTTGACATAAAAATTTCACTGGTTGCAGAAGTTGAATAGGTCCATGAAATTCCTTATTCTCCTATCAATAAAGTGAGCATGGTTTGTTCGACTTACCCAAGGGTATTATAAATAAATGAAGTGATTTTTGGCATAATATTAACATGGTTGTAAACATTTGAATGAAGTATATGTTGTGCAGGTGATGCTATGGACATTGGTATGGTGTACAAGATGTACATATGGTACTATGTACAAGTGGTACATATGGTACCGGTATGGATACATGTATTGCATGATAATATATGACATTTGTAGTTGCATGTGTGTAATACAAACTATGTGCAAGTACACATGAAGACACTTGGTGATTCCTTCATAAGGAAATTGATCCAGAGTGCATACAAAGGCAGGACAAAGGTGAAAACTAAGGATTGGTATTGGAAACTAAGGATAATATGAGTGGTTTGTGTTAGTATTGTATGAAGGTGATTATGATTATAATCTTTGAGGATTACAAATGATCTATAATTGATGGGTACATATGATTTTGATTGTTGTGTGTGAGCTAACCTGATATAATATTTGTACATATTGATTTGGAAAATGTGCTAGTGACTTTTTGTATGGAGGGAAACTGCAAGAAGCAAGTGTTCTACAAGAACACAAAGGCTTGGAATAATGCAGGTGGGGAACATGCATTTATTCCAATACAATAAATGGTAGGAAATATAAGTTGTCGATACTCAAATATTAGTATTGTATATCAAAATATGATATTAACTGTGGTAAACATATATGACTTTCTCCATCTAAAATCTCTCACAAAATTGATTGAAACAAATGTTACAAGTATCGATGGAAGGAGATGTGCTCCTTGTAACTAATATATATCAAAAGATTTGCATCAAATGGAAAGGACATGGGAGTCTGTGAATTCAGAGACAACTATCTGTGAATGAGGAAATATTATTTTAAGATGTAGTAATACACCGAGGTTTGTGTAAATTTAAGGGGGGGAGTATGTAACACCCCTCCCTTATATGTAAAAATTTGCTAACTAAAGATTAGAAATGTTAGGTCTAATGTGTAACAAGAAAAGTATATACCTTATGAAATAAATAAAATAATTAATCACTTGGAAAAGAGAGACACCGAAAGATGAGATTCGTGCCAAATCCCATTGGTGAATGAGAATCGATAATCCTTTCATGATAAGACTTTTAGATCCAAATCTAGATGAGCTTAATGGATTTAGAGATAAATATACATTAAGCTTCTTAGCTGGAGAAAGATGCTAAGTTAAGAAAAATATAAAAGCCTTATAGGAGATAAAGGAAATATTTTATGATGAAAAGCCTCGCGGGAGATAAAGGCAAGATTTTCTGGGAAAAGCCTAGGCAAATTGATAAAAAGCTTCAGAAGGGCGGGTAGTTGCTAATGGAAATCATATCATGAAAGAGGGTAATAAATACCCATGGAAGAGATCAATAGGGATAGTTGATCCATGTTAAAAACTCTTGGCTTGGGGTGATCTAGAAGAATCAGTTCTAGGTGGGGTGGCGGTGCTCGATTTTCTAAGTGATCTCCTCTAAATTATCTAGTTTGCATGGGATGTTTGTATGTTGACTCTTACTCTCTATATTTTCAATTCTGAAGCATATAAGAGAAATTTCTTATGTTTTTCTTCCATATAAATTCAATCCCAGTTAATATTAGTAAAGAAAGATAATATGTGGATCTTATGCAGTATTGGTGCTATCCTATCTTTTGTTTAAGATGGTTAAGTCTCAACTTTATAAACTATTGTTTAGGTTATCTATGATATGCATTATGCATCCAATGCCACTCTTTTACCTAATTGTGCATACTACTTAAGATACACATGTTAACATTACATGTGCCCATGGAAGTAGGACTATGATTGCGTTATGGGAAGTAATACTGGCTTTAGTATATTTATGTCGAAGTTTGCATCTATGCTAATATTGAGGTAGAAAAGAAAGTAAGTCTTTATGCATAATCTTGTCTATTTGAATGCCCATGGTTGATCATTCCTCTGAGTTATAATACATGCATAAGGGTTTATTTGGAAGATTCTATTAAGGTTCTATTTATTGAACCTAAGAGTACACATCATGAATCCAGTAAATGATAGAAGGAGGTTGTAGTATTGTGCCCAAGGGGTGTGACTCATTACTTTAATGTTATAGAAATTTGAAGAATATGAGTATAGTGCATGATAAATATTTGTTCATGTAATACTTGTGACGACTATTTGAATCTAAATTTAACTGATGAAAATATAAGGAATGGGAGCCTAGTAGACATTTTTCAAATGAGGCTTAGGGGGTATGTGACAAATGGACTTATATTAAGGAAACTTATTGCTTCACTTATTACATGAGTTGGAGTCTAATTGAAAAGAATTTAAGGGATGGATTTGAAGATGTTTGTGTTCTTGTTTCAATATTTTTTAAATCAAGAAAACATAATTGTCCTTCTCAACATTCTTATTGTCAAAAGGACTTAGGATGCTAAAAATAATGAGGAGTTATAAAAATGAAACATTTTGATATTGAAATGAGTTACTTAGAGATATTTGATTTTGATATTATTTTTTATATAAGATATTTAACTTTCCATAATCGTCACAAAAAATACACAAAACCTACTTTTACAATGTTTAACACAAACTAAGGTACGCTAAATGAAAAATTTTAATTTGTATCCAAAGGAAAAGATCCTTTATAGCTAGGTGGGCTTAGAAGAGTCGTTAGAAGGGAAACAATTGATGAAAACATTTGATGCAGACTTTAAATAGAGGGGAACTCGAAGAATTAAGAATTTATGTCCAAAATTTTCATTAAAGAAATTAAAAGGGGTGAGATGAAGGTCCAAAGT
Source organism: Pinus taeda (assembly GCA_000404065.3). Lineage (NCBI taxonomy): Eukaryota > Viridiplantae > Streptophyta > Pinopsida > Pinales > Pinaceae > Pinus > Pinus taeda. The sequence goes on from APFE031135015.1 coordinate 13,256, forward strand.
TTAGAAAAGTGGGAGAAGAAAGCTTCGGTGGGAGACCTTAGCAAAGTCTTAGACTCAATACTTCCTATGAGTACCTCCACTTTATGTTCACATATGCATCAAAGTGCACATGTGCAGAATTGTCGAATGTGACCTAAGACATAATAACACGGAGCTTTGGAAAGAGAGAGCTCCGAAAACACAAACTTGAATGCCAAAATGGCGATACATTTTCCTTATTTATAGGATTTCAAGAGAGCATCAAGTATCTTCTTGAGATATGAATTGTTTACATAAAGTGTGCAAACTATGGATCTCAAATATAAATGTTTCTGTAGATTCTCTGAAATGTGGGTTAAGTCCCACCAAAAATCATAGAAGTTTATTGAATTTTAAATATTTGTCCAGATAATTAACGTAAGATATTAATTTGGAGGAGAGGCCCCTCCACTTAGTCATTTCAACTTTCCTAAAAATATCTTCTAAGATTTACACAATGGATATTTGATCAGAATCTCATGATATTGGTCACACTCACTGTCAAGTGATTAGACGTGAAATACAACCCACCATGCTTCCTTACAAAGATTTTGTTAGTTGCTCGAATATCCAAAATTATCAATGTCACTTAAGTAATATAGATGCTGGGCACTTGGTGAAAAATGAGATTATGCATGTGGTGGAATGATATTATAGAACATAAATAAAAGAGATCCATACATACTAGGTACCATCTCATCTATAGGATTACAAATCTATCCAAAGAAATAAGACATTTCCTTGTAGACGGGTTTCCCTGGTGGATCAATAATATGTACTTTAAGTGCACTGAACAAATGTTCTATCTGGAAGATATACCATGCCTCAAACTCTGTTTTTGTTCTAATATCTTCTCAAATATAATCAATAAATTCATGTCTTTTGATGGGATAAAATATTCCTTCTATTGTGTACCATTCATGTAGCAATATTTTGAACCAGGGCGACCGGTGATTTTAGGGGTTACATATAGAAATATATTTGAACATAAGACAAAATCTCTTGGCATATTTGGTGTACATAAAGATATTACAATAGTCTACATAGCTTAGCCATGGCTCATACAAAAAAATATATCTTTGTCCTGTGAAAGGTGAAAATATAATGGTCCCTTGAAACATTATGGGAGACTCTAAAAAATACATAATATTACTTACATTAGTATGGCTACTATTAACCCATTTTTCAAGGGTTTATTCATATGAAGGACTCTCCTTGACCCTATCTATGAGAGCTTCAAATCAAAATGATATATGAAAATATTTACATATTAGAACCCACTGAAAATCCTCTAGACTAGAGAGAGGTGCTGATGAAGTTGAAGTTGATGAACAACTTAACATCTTGATTTCTTTAGGAGCTGCTTCACTTGTAAGAAAATTTTATAAACAATTATATTATCCCTTTTTATATTCAATATAAAAGTTGAATCCATCGAACCATAAGCTCCATCTGAGTACCCTATTATCTGCTTGTTCTAACAATATTTTGTTTCTAAACATCCCAACTATATGTCCGAGGTCTGTTCTTACAATGAATCTTACTGGCTTCATGAACAACCTCAATCTCTTGAATACATTTTTTACGGAAAGGATTTCTTTATGAGAAGATGAATACTTGAGTTTAGTGTCATTAAAACATCCTAATGCATATGAGAAAACTTATTCCCTTTTTTCATGCTTTTACATAAAAACTCCAAACGGTACTTCATTAGATGCATATGTTTCTAAAATACAGGAAGATTCATGTCTTCAGAGAATCAAACATGGAATATTTTGGACCTTTTATTTAATAATTTGAACTACAATCGTCATATATGGGGTCCATTCTATTCCTCTAAGCCTCTTCTCTAGGACCTTGACATCTTTGGCTTGATTTTCATAAAACTTCCTATTGTCATTTACGCTTCCCAAGAACATTTGCAATTGTCTACGGTCATAAATGGCATCTTGAAATTCTGTTAAAGATTTTCACACATGTTCTTGAAATCCAAATTTACCTTGGAATAAGATTACTCATAGATATTCAATTCTAGTTTTTGCCAACTCAAGATTAGGCTTACTAAGGACTAACTTATGTTTAAAAATCCTTTGGCGAACTATCTCCAAGTGCTTTCTATGTTCTTTTAAGTCGAAATAAATGATTAGTAAGTGATCAATATAAACAATAATAAATTTCAAATATTCAAAAATATTTTCCATTCTTTTCTGGAATTCAGAGGGTGCATTGTTCAATCCAAAGGGCATTACTCACCATTGGAACTGCCCGTGTGGTACCAAAAATCGAGTCTTGTTTTTGTCAAATTTTTTGATCCCTAACTGCCATAATCTTCTTTTAAGGTCAAATTTGCTAAACCCATTATTATTACTGATTTTATGAAATAAAGTTTCTTAAGATGGTAGAGGATACCTGATAGGAAACAAATCATCATGTAATTATATATAGTTGATCACCATACGAGGTTTACCTCTATTTTTCTCTAAATGCTTGTTGACATACAATGTTGGGAAAGCCCAAAGGCTTCTGCTTTGTTGGATCAATTTTCTTTCTAATAGTTAAACGATCCCATTTTTACAGAGCTCTAGCTCTGGTGGGGTGTTATCTAGGTAAATCCTCTATGTGGACAGAGATGGTCCCTCTAGCCCAATGAGTGGTAATAGAGACCTAAGTTACAATTGAAATGAGAGATGAAGAAGATGACTTACCTCATTCTGATGATATCGCATTCTCCTTTGTTGAAGACCTTGAATCACTTGCATCATGGGCTTGTTCCTACTTCTCACAATGTTTATGCACTTGTACAAGAGATAAAGACACAACAAGGAATACAAATACGAATAGCATATTCAAAAGTAACCTACTTAATAAATCAAGGATAATTAAACTAAATGCTACAGAGCATATAGATTTAGGGAAAATGAACTGGCAGTTGTATAGTAATAGAATAAAAGAGGAAGCATACAACCAAGCTTTGGTGTTAATAGGATTTACTTGAATGAATGTCCAAGTCTAAGATAATCTCTCCAAGCACCCCTTCTCCAAGACAAATGAATAGCATGTAGGCACAATCTTAGTGTAAGGGTGCAAATAGAAAAAGAAAAACCATTTGGGAATGCGAGAGGATGATATATAGGCAGAGAAAGGGAGTTAGGATCTCTCCAAAGATAGGAGTAGGCCCTTATCTCAAGGAGGTAGTTGATAAGGATAATACCAAGAGGCCAAGTTGGGAGAACTCAACCTCATCTACATTGAACAACCTCCATCTCACTGCTCTAGAAGCTTCTAGATTAGGAAGCTTCTCGTCCTCTTTGGGAAAATTTACTTTTTGGGGTCATCGCAGGTATACAAGTAATTAGAGTGATGCCATCGTGGATCGAATATAATGAAACAGAAGGCCATCACAGTTTTTAGTCTTATAAGAGTGATGATTCTCAAATTAGGGTTTTAGAGTTATTTCCTTCAGGGAAAGCTCAAGGAATTTTCCAATCAATGTCTCAGGGACAATCTAAGATGCATATATGAATGAGTACACTACATGATGGTAATGTTTTGAGCACTTTTGGGTATATCACAGGGAAGTGCGGGAGATGTCATAAAATACTATCTAATAGATGCCCCCTAATGCACGAAGGTAGAACAAGGAGTGATGGCTAAGATGCTTTATGAGATTTTTGAAGGATGAGAATAAACACCGTCAAGAGACATGAAAATCAACGGTGCATATGAATATACATATGTGATATCAAAAATGGATCCACAATATGGACACAACCATCCATATAATAAGGATTATGTGAAAGGATCCATGGTATGGGCGCAACCATCCAAATACAAAGGATCGTGTGTAGATCTAAGATCAAAGGTATGGACACAACCATCCAAGATAAAAGGATCACCATAAATGTAAAGTACTATGATATGGTCACATCTATCTATATAGAACAAACATGAATAATTCATAACTCCACGTAGCCTGAGTAATATAAGATAAGACTCAGGGTCTTATGCTCCACCCCAACACGATCAAAGTATGAATTCTAACATGTGGATGAATGTGTCAAAGTTGAACATGTTATAAAACCACCTCATTACCAACTTATTTTGTGGACCATTAACATACATGAGAGAAACCACTAATAATGATAATGGATCTTAAGGTACGAAAATACAATCCATGAATGTGAAAAAAAAATCTCAAATCGAACACTCATGGAATGACCCAATTAAATTCCAATGACGAAAACATGTCATCGGATGCGAAGAACTTTCCATTAAGGCTTGCAAGCTCGAAGGTACTGAAAGGGAGTCCCTAATTCATCTTCTTGCATAATGAGTTAAAGTCAATAGGAAATGACCCATCGAAGGAGGGCCATGATGAGTCCCCCATCATCGACACGAAATGAGGAATAAATTGGAATAAAATGAATAATATCTAAGAATTTAGAAAAGAGTTAGACAATGTATAGGTAATAGAATGCAGATATGATTTATCTTGAACATATAGGTGACATGACTCGAGAGTGTGGAAACATTTGACTCAACATAGGACCAAGGGTCATAATGATGAAGTGGAATAGTTAGATGAGAGGAAAATGGATCACCCATACTAGGAAAGACAAGTGATTGAGCGAGGATATCCCAAACCGAACACAAGATACAAATGAGTGTCATGTTCAAGAGTGACATGTTGCCTATACAAGAGATGTTTCACTTTCATTTTCCCCATTATTTCTAGTGAGTACCTCTTTATTTCTACACAAGCTTGAAGAGGAGACCATATGCTTTTCGTATAAGTTCACCCTTCGGATGAATCAATCCTAGTAAGTTTTATGAGTCTTATCAAGGAGAAACTCGGTCTCATCATGGTGACGAGTCTTTCACCTCAACCTTAAGGTTTTCTAAACATATTTCCTATGACATTTCATCCTTAGAGCTGAATTTGAAATATAAATTCCAATAGCATATCCTTCACTTATTTTCAGCAAAACACATAAGGCATCCCATAAAAATAAACATCGAAAGAATTTAGTTCAATATAATAAGTTTCAATCCCTTAGGGCACAATTTCCAAGCATATAACAGATCTGAGAATACTTCAACAAATTTATAACAACCCTAATCTACCCCTTTAGCTTTTATATGTTTGTTAAATCACTTGAGAAAATCTTCTCAATGTTATGTCAAGTCGAAATGCATAACCAACAACACTAGAAACTACTCGTACATCATGAGAACGTAAGTTAAAATTCAAATCTGCAAGCACATAATGTTTTGGACAACATGAACACTATGTATATGTGTAAAAGAAGAAGTAAAAGTAGATGTGTAGATGTCTATTCTGAGTGAGAAAGAGAGGAGATTGCATGAGAGCGAAGATGGACTTACAATGGATATGTTGTAGGTTGTATCTCTTCATTTTGCTTTATAATATAAGAGGAAGGGCTAGCTATTTCTTGTGGTTGTACACCAAATTGGGTGAACCACATATATCTGTGTCTTTCTTGTTTTATGCATTTCTGCATTTATATTTCTACAATATTTTATGTGTTCGATTTCTCTATAATATATAATTTTCTAACATCATTCTCTCTAAACCTTACATAGGGAAACCATAAGAAAACCCTAGCCACTAACTTGTAGCTAGGAATCACTCCCAACCAAATTTGGTTACTCTACAAAAGATCCACAGCAAGTTAGCATATACACACTGCCAAGTCCTCCTTGGCACCTTAACTTGCTTCATACAAGTGTACAAGATAAGTCTCCCTATATTCTCCACATCAAACACTCCAAATAGTACTAGGCCTTCCAGATACCACAAAAACTAGTCTTCTTCTCTCATCCTAGTCACTCGGACCTCACCTGTAAACATCCTAGACCTCATGACATATTTCTACCTTGAGAACTTCTTCGAGTTGTAGGATGGCATCATCATGCATCCCCATACACACAAAGACTAGATGCATTCACTTAGGATCTCTCTAAGCTAGTTCTAGGTTGGCTAGGTGGAGATCAATCATCATATTCAGTAATCGCATAGGAGCTGCTAAATGTGCCACCTACATGAACCCAAGACAAATATGCACCTCATTTTCAAGTACCCCTTATACTATGAGATCAAAGGATGCTACCACAACATCTATCGACACTCAAGGAGATCCATCCCCATTTTCTTCCAATATCACAATCAGAGATGTCTTTCTCTCTTCATCAGGCAAATATTCAATCACAGATCTTCGTTCTTTCATGATTGCCTCACTGTGTGACTACCAAGAGGATTGCCTCATCTTTTCATGTTGCTATATCAAGTGAGGGAAATAAGAGACAAACAAACCTCTAGAGTACTTCAAATCAAAGAGTGGTTATACCTTGAGTCCAAAAAGGAAAAATAAAAGATCAATCAAAGAGTATGTTTATGTGTGTCCAATTTCATGGTCAAGGTGCATGTGCTTTCAAGACAACTCTAGGAAAAACTGCAAAAAATAAATAGAAAGGAATAAGAGGTGACGTGCAAAAGGTTTAGATTAATTAGACAAAAAAAAAGTGGGGTATGGAATAGACATCTAACAATCCCCTCTACTAATTTAAATAATAAAAATCAAAGAATACCATGAAAAATTTACAGAGTGCTATTTTTTTTACAAAGTACTAAATTGGTGCCACTACCAATTTGGAAGTGATGCCACGTTAGAAGGTAGTGGAGGCTCACAACATACACAACATGTATACAATTCAAGTTTCTCCTTATTAGAGGGTCATGGAAAGGCCGTGATTAGAGATTTCAATACTCCCTCTTTCTTTGAACGCTCGTGATGCCATGAGAACTAACCCCACCTCCATCATCAAATTACTATTAAACAACAATTAGAATCGATTTAGTTTGAGAAATCCCACATGTAAATCTTAACAATAGCACCCAATATTAGGTGTATGGAATATAGATACTACCCATATTGTTTATGTGGACCACCAAAGATATTGAGGTCCATTTTATCCCCAGAGATGGAAAGGATGAACAATAAGATTGGGATGTTACTTCAATTATGACACAAGAAAGAAAAACAAAACCCTGGAAAAATTTTTAAACACGATACTAGATTATTTAATGGTTGTTTGGTGAGATTCATGGTCTGCATTACTCTGTGTGGGGTTATGAATGATCTAAACCATGAAATTGAGATCGAGATTTGAGGGCATACCTGTAGCTAACATCAGTATGTGACAGTGCAACAATCGTGGTCCATGAGTTTTATAAATTTTATCTGTTGGAATGACATTCTCCATATATGATTCTATTTATGGCTAATCGCACTATTGAGTCAACATTGGTATCCAAGAT